>LUKR01000327.1:0-17196 GCA_019395275.1 Puccinia brachypodii | reverse complement strand
TTTTTGGAAATTTATTGTTTTCATTGCAAACTCAAGTTTGTGTAAAATAGCTTTCCAGGTCAGCAGTTAGGGTAAGCTTGAGCCTGTAGCTGTTGAGGTGGCCTTCTCTTTCTCCCCTGGACTGTCATACAAAAGAACATCAACAGACATTCCGGAATAAGAACAATCAGCTAGAATCAGCATGCATTCAAACTCAGTCTATTATCTCAAGTGCTTTCCTCACCAAGTATTCAAAAGCATACTCCCTAAAAGCTTAAAAGATTAAAACTCAAAAGTATCCTTTTCCAGAATACAAAAGCATAAACCTTGAAGCATTTCTGGATAAGATCATTGCTTGAACTAGACTAACCCTCACCCTAGTTCTTTGATCACAATACACACTCCTAGCTACTGCGACTACCTTCACTGAACTCATTCAAACCTCATTCAAACCTTGCTTGCACTCATTCAAACTTACTTTGAACTCATCCACCCAGCCTTTGACCTCACTGGCCCAAGCGCTACATATCTTTGAGCACAGACCAGTTCACTCTCAAGCCTCATTATCTGTTCACTCTTCATTCCACTCTCGGTTAATTCTCAGATGTGATCAGACCTTCATTTCATCTCTCATTTTGATGACATCATATGCCTTACAGTGCTTGCTACATTTGTTATAAAAACCCATGTACTTGCCTATGCTTTCTTCTTTCCTCATCAAAATAATATGATAGTTTTCAGCACATCTCAAATCTCCCCTGCCTTCCTGTGCCTCACTACTGCAAACCCTCAGAGTGTTCTTAGTTGAGTCCCCGTAGCCAGCACACTTCCTGTCTTTGAAGCTAAAGATACTTTTAAAAAGCTCTTCTAAAGCTTTTAGTTGCTCTCCCCATCTTCTTCCTCCTTAGTGCCCACCCGTTTGCTCTGCAACCAAACACCGTGTGGCAGTATCTTATTTTGATCTGGTTATTTTATCTTTCTCAAAATTTCCAACAAACCTCTCCTATTGATGCAGTTCTCAATTTCTCAAAATGCCTAACATCCCTTGCTCTCCTAACGGAAAATTCACCCCTTGAAGAGGCCTTGATTTGACTCCCAATGCTTGGATTCCGGCCGCAGCTCCCCTCGCTGACCTCCCTCACATTTGAATTCAACGCGGGCCCGGCCACACTGGTTTGGTTTGCTCAAATGGGGAAGAATCTGAGGATGACCCCAATGTCAGCCACAGAGCCCATGTCACAGTACTTGACAACTACCAAGTAACTGCAAGTTACGCATCTTTTACAGATAAGCCCTCTTATCTGTAACCCTCACTTACATTAACTTGTCTTTCAATAAATGTACACTACATTTCCTTATTGTTACCTCTTTACAGCGCCCATACAACATTAATATTGTATTAATACTCCTTATTATTACTTATTCATTCAAAGGTTAAATATTATGTATTAATATTTGTCCATTCAAAGGTTAAACATTATTTAGTATTATTTATCAATTCAAAGGTTAAATATTATGTATCATTATTCAGAGTATAATGATTATATTAACATTTGATTTACCCAGGAAGATCTGCTACTCTTGGATCAGAGTAGCCCAGGAATTAGTCCAAGGACTAGCTGAACATCTAGTCCAATACTAATACACATCTAGCTCAAGGCTAGGTTTTCTTTAGAGGATCTGTTATTACAGATCCCCATCCTTGCTGATCCTCCTCCCAAAAGCTCCCCTTCTTTGGGCCTTCTCTGTGAGCGCCCACAGGCACCCTTTTGGTTATTCCTTGAATATTTGATCACCCACTCCTTGTGTGATTAATCCCCAGAATATGTTAACCCTGTGACAGATTATACAACACGTAGTAGTCTGACTTACAGTCCATATTCCACCCCTCAACAATACTGGATTACTATCAAAAATTCTGCTTAAGTATCCCTGATTGTTAACCAACTAATCCCCAGGGATTTCCCACGAACCTAGGTGAGTTATTCACTAGTTTCCTATTAACACTGGTTGTTGATTTGGATGTGCTTAACAGCAAGCATCTCAGTGCAAGAGTTTACTGATTGAGGATTCTTTTTTACAGGAATATTTACGTCACAACTTACCCTGGTTCACTCATCATTGTGCTAATCACTACTGTTCAGCTACAGTAAGTGACCACAAACTGACAGGCTGCATGCATTGTAGTAATTTGGTGATATTAGCCTGATAGCCTGCACAGGTGCCTAAATTGTAACAAGCCGCATGGATTGGATTGAGAGTTCTGCTGATGTAAACAATATATAATTATCAATAACTATGGGTTTATGTATTATTCTTATTTCTGCCTAGTGCTCAAAGATTAAATCTTAAATATCTCTGGAACTATTGCTGCTAGGGTTATAGTTGCAGGGAGTGACCGCTTTGAGAATAAAGGTTGGGTTAGTTGGTGGAAATGACCACTATCCACATTTTTCAAGAATATTTATGTGTCCGGGCTGAGTGATTATTGGTGTCTTGGCTCCGCACTGCTATTTTCCCGCTAGCCTTCAGCGCTCCACATTGAGCCTGATCTATAGTGTAATAATTGGCAGGTGAATAGAAGTCTCCGCAATAGTAAAAGATAAGGTCCGTAAAAACTCTTCCAATAATAATCTAGTAAGCCGTAAGGCCCAAGTACACTAATGTGTAGTAATCTGATAATAATGATATGATAAAAATATCTCTATATTCTATGACACACACAGAAAAGAGAAGATAAAACTGTGGACCTCCCCTCCTTCTAAGATCTGGCTTCTTACAACTGGAAGTATTAAGTCCAGTGGTCTCACAATCAGGGCTCTTAACACTGGGGGTCTTGACATCAGGGCTATTAAGACCGGCGGTCTTAAGGACTCCCTCCCCTTCACTGCTATGCACCACTTTGAATTATTTGGAAAAGTGCCAGCGCTTAAGGGTGATTGAACAAGACCAATAATCTTTGGTGTTTTTACATTTTAATTCATTGAGTGTCTTAAATTCTCTTTTAAGACCACCGGGCTTAAGGAACCCACTTCTTTCATTACATTCATCCATTTTCCTGATAAAAAAAATCCATGCAAAACTTGAAACACATACCAAAACTACAAACAATGTTGTGTATTTAGTGTGATCCCTTGCAATGGTGCATTACTTCAAGAATACTAGTTCCTTACAATGTACTATTTCAGTAGTGATGATATGAGTGTTTTTTCATATATTCATGGTGCCAATACTATCATTGTCAATATATATTTGAGATGGTTTATGAAACTGCTGGTCTTCACAACAACCACTGTCTGCATTTCCCCCTAATTGATTCCCCAATTTGTCCAAATGTAAGTGATTCCTGTACTCTTTTAATTCATGGATATATGTTGAACATTCTTTATTATCTCATTTTTGCTCAATAATAGTACACCAATACAATTTTCATGTTTTTTTACTTGCTATAAATTTTTCAATCAACCTACAATACAATCAGTGACCCCATGCTACCATTCCAAGAAATTCACAAGGTCACTGGTCTTACCAACACATTCCTTTTTGGAGGTCTTTGCCACCATCTTCCCAATCTCCACCCAGAAATGTTCTTGGTGGGTATTCATTTTTTACCCCCAGTTGCAGTGCTTACCACCATTCATGTCAACTTTGAACCAGTAACATATCTTTATGATTTTTGTTTACGGAATTTTCAATGTGTGATCAAAATTAAATTCCTATTAATATGGTCTCTTAAATTTTGGAACATATCAAACAACATGAAAAAGTGAAAAATCAACAATATGTTATAATTTCAATAGGAAAATTTTGCCCCCAATTATACTAAAGTTGTAGTTTCCTTGTGCAAACCATCCACCTAGCCATTTACTGATTTGTTTCATGATCATTTTTCACCGCTTGCTTTCTTCCCCAAGAACTTCAAGTACAATGTAGATGGTGGGATTGTGGTTCATCAAGGCATTATATTATCACCTATTTTCATAATTGTAATCTCACTTTTTTAAATATATATCATCTTTCTTTACCACAGAGAATGTGTACATGTTTTGATTCAGACTTGGTACATAATATATTTTCCATTGGCTTCTCTGCATTCAAGTGTCCTCTTATCAGATTTAGTACTCTGGTGTTTAATTGTAGAAGCTTTCACTTTGTGAAAGAAAGAAAAACAAAAGTCTTGAAGCACATTATCTGGATCAGAAATCAAAACAAACACACGGGAAACATATTTCATTGCTTTAGTGTGTCACATTTCTATCTAAATTTGTTCTTCTTGGTTGCTGTGTAGTAACTCATCACAATATTTCAGATTTCATATTCCATGCACATCCTACCTCATAAGCTAGTTTTTGATGCTGACCAGTGAAGGGTTTGTTCTTCTGAGGAAATAAAAAATTGATCCCCTCCATACATTGCTTATGAGTGATGATCAAGAGTCCTAATTGGCAGCCTCCATGCCATAGTGTGCAAGGAAAATACCATTATTGGTCATGTCAGAATAAACAATTGTGGTGCCACCAGTTGTGTGGTATTCCTTTGAACTCCTGCCAAGCTTGACTTCTTCCAAGTTTGTTCTCAAATTAGATTTTTGTGAAGCTGGACCTTTCACCAGGTTTTCACTCAATACCTGTTACAGGTTCTTCAATCTAGTGAGGTCCTGCCCAAACACTACACATCTAAAGAATTTTAACAGCTAAAGGGTGTTCATTGCTATTTTAGTCGTATTTTTAAAAGTAGATTACAATTTATAGATGGAGCAATGAAGAAAGGATGGGTTAATCACCTAAAGGCAGGAGGACCGATGTAGTTTCTGCAGACGATGAGTTTCCTATTTCAATCCGCTCGGCGGTTTGTTCTGGAAAGCTAAAAGACTTTTCGTTAGCTTGAGTCCACCAAAAAAAAAAAAATTGAGAAAAAAAAAAAATCACGCGCGAAAGGACAAGCTTTTACGGATTAGCTGTAAGAGAAAAAGACAACATCAAAGAAAAAGAATTAGATGACAAAAGAAAAGAAGAAGGGAGACAGAATTCCAACAGTATCTAGTGGGGTTACGGGCGTGGCACGCTTTTCATGGGGATGACTTCCCCACCGCAAACAAAACACGTATTGAACTGATGCTGAGGTCGTCGGCAAGAGAAGACGAGCTGGTTGTGAAACAAACCAGGAAACTACCAATCATGCTTTGGCACATGGTCCGTTTGTGGAATGAACTTTTCCACGGTTCCAAGTTCGACAAGGCTGTGCTGGATTTGGGCATTGTGGCCTTCTGGGGGCTGGCAAGGCTGGCTGAGTTCTCCTAGGACTCAGAGCTTGGACCACCCACTTTTGCCTCCTCCGTATTAACTTCCGACGTTGTGTTCGACGCGCAGAATGGAACGGACGCGGTGGTCTCCATCAATATCCGGAACGCAAAGACAGGCAGACCCGGGGAACCTCAACTTATCTCACTACAGGAGCAAAACCATGTCCTGTGCCCGGTCAACGCCCTTAAGCGAAGGATTGCTTCAGCGGCGGGTGTCACTATGTCTCTCTTCGGTTTTACCGACAACGGGGTCCGGCATCATGTCACTAGAAGGAAAGCGGTCGCACGCATCAAACAGGTCCTGACTGCCAGGGGGTACAAGGGTCTACACGGACACTCCTTTCGAGTGGGCAGGGCGTCTTTCCGGTCAGCGCTGGGCATGACTACCAAGGATTTGTGTTTCTTGGGCAGATGGAAATCAGATTGTTACAAACTCTACATCTGGCCTTACGCCGCGGATGACTTGAAAAGGACTGTTTTGTTACTAAAGACAGGACCCAGGCAACCCCCTATAGAGGTGCCTAACCAAAATGTAGGAATTTTGGGCCAAAGTCCCAAAATGTTAAAGAATTTTAACAGCTAAAGGGTGTTCATTGCTATTTTAGTCATATGTTTAAAAGTAGATTACAATTTATAGATGGAGCAATGAATAAAAAGAAACTGGTGAAGAAAGGATGGGTTAATCACCTAAAGGCAGGAGGACCAATGTAGTTTCTGCAGACGACAAGTTTCCTATTTCAATCCGCTCGGCGGTTTGTTCTGGAAAGCTAAAAGACTTGTTGTTAGCTTGAGTCCACCTGGCATCATAGCTGAGGTAAAGAGGATTTACTATGACTCTTTCTTTGCTTTATGGACCACGGGGACGTTGTTGTTCCTGATGATAACGGTGATTTATTTCTAAGTGGCATAAAGAAAGCTTATCTCTGGTCAGTCTCATCTGCGCAAGATCCTTCAGTCTTTTTGATTTGTTGCTTACTTTTCTGCGGAAAAGCTAATGCAAGACGAAAGGGATCTTGCTGTTTTCAAGACCAATGTTCTTGTTGTTCTATATATATTTGAACAAATGTTAGTGTCTGCTGCATCAATCGAATCTCTTGCTTCTGCTTACTGCTTGCTATCTGAGATGCAAGAGCTGAGATTCGAAGATGAAGCTTTGTCTGAGTTCGAGTTTTTGATCGTGCTGTAAAACAGTTAAGCGATTATAAGCTCTTTTTTGTTTCTGGTTGATTTTGGTTCTTAGCTATGAGAATTTTGCTTACAGCGGATCATTTGGTCCTGTCGATGATCCGCAATCTTGTTTTGTCTCCCTGACTGATCCAGGTTTCTTGGCTAGAGTTGTTGACAGATGATCAAGGTTAGTCTTTGATCTTTCACAATCTTTTTAAGGTTTTTCTTTTCTGGGTTCTAGACAGATGACGTACTGTTGTGCGTCATCTGCTGATGTTCTATTCTGTTTTTCTTTCTGACTTCATCCAAACCCCAACAACATCAATACATCCTTCAACCAATTTTCAATCCCTCCTTGGTTGGTCTCATCAAATTGCCAATTACTGATAATTATAAACAGGTTTGTCTCCCAAATCATCACTATTGACATCCTTTCCACATCTGACTTGCATTTCTGTTGATTCCTCATTTCCTTAGCAACTATCCATCTGATCTCTGAGCCCGGTTGGGGGTTTTTCTTTTTTTTTCTAGCCTTCTCTAGGTGATCCAACTGACCCTTCTTTTATCTCCTCAGGTACCCCTCAAACAACTGGAACCTCTCCTTTGGGTGAGTTCCAGTCCCCTTTCTTTTTTCCCCCTCCCCCACCCTGCTAGAACAATATTGTTCTAGCAGCAATATCACTGCTATAACAATATTGTTGTAGCAAACAATATTGCTGCTACAGTGTGGGTAATTTGCAATCAGACATTATAGAGGACACTGCAGTAACTAGTTAACAGGTCATGTCAATATAACAGGGTTGCAAGATGCCTTATTCAATAACAGATGGGTTTGCTCTAACCTGGTGAGTTGTCTTCTTCTTCTTGATCAATGCTATGGCTTGCAGTATCTATACCGGTCTTTGCCTTCTCCAATGGACTCAACAATGCCACAGGGGCTTGGTCCTTGTTCTTTCAGTCGTCCCAAGTCGTTTGAAATTCATCTTTATCAACAAAAGAGTTTACTGATGGCGTTTGAGGGTCTCCGTGTGGAAAAGACAGATTGTTGATTGGTCAAACTGAACCATCTCCATTCACCACTGCCCCTAGCAGGCTTGTCCTGAAAAACGGAAACTTTGAAGCAACTTCCTTATGCAAGAAAGTTCTGTACATTCAGCCTGCTTTCACTTCTTTTTCCATTGAAAGTTTGATTTTTTTCTTCTGCTAACGTTGCCAATAAATGGTTTTCTGGCGTGAACCAAGGCAAACCGGAGATCTGATGAAAAAGTATTCCTTGATGGAAACCGTGTTTGAAACCTGCTAAAACATCTCAGTATGTGTACCATATGCCTGCCTTTTGTAACACTATATCCCAGGAATCAATATTCATCTCACATTTTACCATTGCGGGCCAGTTTAGCAATGGGACATTTGATCTTTAAGAATTATGTGCCAAAAAGAGCAAATTAAAATTAGCCATCCAATTTGGATAAGGTGCAGAGAAGAATAGCAGAAAATTGGAGAAAAACAGAGAAGACAATAAGCAAAAAACAAGTAAGACAATCAGAACAAAAAACAACGGTCTCTGAGGTATCTCAAAGTACTATAGATATCATAGGTTATGATTCCAATACAAGATTCAATATCTGGAAGACTTGTGTGATGACAGATGACACATCGTAAAGGAAAATGTGTGTGTAAAATGCTAGCAAACAATAGAAGACAGGAAAACATCAGGTCAGTGGTTAACCTACTTGTTAGGGTTCCCAAAATTGTTAGAGGGAGTGGAGATCTGAGCTTTCAAATATTTTCATCTAGGAACGGAGCAAAACCAACACTGTTGTGGTTTGTTACTGTTCTGATGGCGTACACTAAGTCACCTTCAGTAGGTAAAAATTCTCAGGGTTCTGTGCTGCTGCTTGTTGGCTTTTGGAGGGAGGAGCCGTGGCCGTCTCTTGATAGATGACTGTGCCCAAAGCCATCTGAGTTGGTAAGGCAAATATGTCAACTTTGCTCTTTAGAACAGGGCCAGGTTTGGTGTTTGTTCCAACACTTTGAACAACATATTGGCTAGGTCATGTTTGCACGCACTCTCTGCCATGACTGCTCTTTTCCACATCAATTTGCAATCAGACATTATAGAGGACACTGCAATAACTAGTTAACAGGTCATGTCAATATAACAGGATTGCAAGACACCTTATTCAACAATAGATGGGTTTGCTCCTATTCCGTAAGCTCCACCTGACTCCCTCACGTTATTTGTCTCAGACTCCGCTCCTCTCTGACGCTTGACCTCCCACTTCCTCTTTTTAGATCCTGTTAGTCAGTCTCTCACCAGCGCCTCCGCCCCAGCTTCACCCGTTGGTGAAGCCCGCTTTGGCTGCCCTGATTCACCTGCTAACGCACTGCTACTACCAGTCCACAAGTTTAGTCCGCCGCAGTCCAGCCCTGTCTGTCCGCTCCGGTCCATATATCCTCCCCAAGATCCACAATCCATGCATTTCCGTCCACGCGCGACTTTCTGTGAGCTTTCTTAGCATACTTTTCTGACATCATCCTCAGTGCTTATGTCACCGGAGTGCATTCCATGCTCAGCTTTGTGAATTTCTACACTCAGATTTACCCCCAATGGAAATTTTTCCATGCCTGCCTATATAAATCACCACACCGTAGGTTATTTTACCTGTGGAATTCATTTCTGAAATAATATATGCCTATTTATCAAAGGGAGAGCTTGTAGAATGTTGATTTGTGGCATTATGTTGCTTGCAGAAGATATGGAGCACCACAAAGTGGTAGGAACACTCATGGAGGCCTTCTCCAGATGGCACTTGATGTCTTAAGCTGTCTGGGTGTTTTTTTTTTTTTTTGTTTCCATATTTACAAACTTTATTTTATTGACAGAAACAACGGTGGATGTTGAGTGATTGTTTAGTTTTCGAAGAGAGTATGTCCTTGAGACAGCACTGATTTTAGTCCATCCTCATTCCTTCGAGCAAAATCCTTTGGCGTAGTTGATGGTCTGCAGGCGCTGAGTTAGGTTTCTTCCTTTGGCGGATCTGCTTGTGGTCTGGAGCAGGAGAGGCCAGGGGACACCACTACTTGCTGTACCAGTACTGCTCCGCCGCTGCGCCCGCAGCCATATCCTTCCTCCACGGTCTCTCCATGGACCTGTGGTTGCCTCTCTGCTGCGCCCCTCCAACATCCTTGCAAAAAATGATGAATTTTGCTTGTAATGTAAATTTGGAAATATTTTGTTAATTAGAATATACGTTCTAGTCAGTCCCTCCAACCATGGAAGCCCTTGATAGCATTTCTGATACATTGATGTGAACTGATCCATGTGGGTGCTAGAAGTGACTGTTTGATTGGATTTGGAGAAATAGGGAGGATACAGGTTTTGTTGAAATGAGCAGCTTCAAGATGACCAGTTTCAAAGCTGGAGTCATGTATGTGTTTTCTTTTTTTAAAAGTGGGAATTTTCTACAATGTAAGGCTCAAAAAGTGGTTTTTACACCCTTTTTGCTGAATTTAGGAAGGTATGTGTTGAGGATGCCTCTGCCTTTCAGAAATATCAGAAACAACACCCCCAAGCTTGGCTTGGAAAGGTTATGTGAGTGATAGTAGTGTGTAAAAGGTATGTACTGTACTACGTGGGGCTTTAATGAGGTAACTGTTTGCTAATGATGGGGCTCTGGGAGCAAATGCTTCTACCAATTTGATGTTTTGATGATAAAAATGTACTGTGTGTGATTGCTTTTGTAACTAAAGTAATAATAATAGGTGTACAATAAATAACTATATGGGTGGCACTATAGTAATGTGACCCCCCTACAACTGATCTGTAGATTGATGATCAAAAATACCAGAGGAGAGAGCTCCTTATATATACAAATGTGAGTTAATATTGCTACAGGGACCACAATGGAGGTATATCTTCTGGTGGGGACCTGCAAATGCTGTGTACATATGATGTCATGCATGAAGAGGTGATACAGGTGAGGTATGTCTTCTGGTGGTGACCTTCAAATGCTGCATACATATGATGTCATGCATGTCTGGGCGATACAGGTGAGGTATATCTGCTGGTGGTGACATGCAATTGCTGCATACATATGATGTCATGCATGGATTGGTGATACAGGTGAGGTATATCTGCTGGTGGTGACATGCAATTGCTGCATACATATGATGTCATGCATGGATTGGTGATACAGGTGAGGTATATCTGCTGGTGGTGACATGCAATTGCTGCATACATATGATGTCATGCATGGATTGGTGATACAGGTGAGGTATATCTGCTGGTGGTGACATGCAATTGCTGCATACATATGATGTCATGCATGGATTGGTGATACAGGTGAGGTATATCTGCTGGTGGTGACATGCAATTGCTGCATACATATGATGTCATGCATGCCTGACTGCTTAGCAACACCTCCACTTATGTAGCATGTGACCCATATTACCTGCTTAAATACTTCTAGTGTGCATATGTACCCCTGATTATGCTTGGGCCTCCACTTCATGCTGTGTAAAGCATTATGCAGCTTCTCTGCAGGATCCTGTGATTTCATATCAGTGCTTTTACCTAGCTTCCTGTCACCTGCTCATGCATGCAGCATCAGCTGACCTGACAACCATACGTATCCCTGCACAACTAAAATAATTATTAGTAAAATTTACAATAAAGAAAAAAGTATGTATGTAACTAAATCTGTGACTACTTCATTCATGTATGTAATACTTCTCAGTTCATAATAAATAGATAAAATTGTAAACTTTCTGAGGGCACCGACAGAAAAGTGTACCACAACAAAAGGGGGGATTAACAATTAGTCAGCAGTAGACAATGACTATTTTTTACATAGTACAGCAAAAAAAAAGAATCCATTGTGCTTGCTCCTGCAAGAAGTCGTGTGTGTTTGGACAAGCGGGAAAGAGGGGGTTTGACTTAGCCCCCTTTCCTTCCCTTGTCCAAATGGGCCCGCCCAGGACTGAGGCCTATGTGCCTCTCCTCAAGTGGGCCTGGGATGGGTAAGGGGCCCTAAACCTCCTCTACTAGTGTATTGCTAGAGTGAGGATTGGGTCTGTAAACCCCTATCAGCTCTCACCCCTGGGAGGGTGCCAGGGTTGGAGCCTCCACCCGCTGGTTCCTTTTGGTCCATTTGGCACTCTTCATCATTTTAGTGGTACCCTTTTTCAGAGATGCGCCACAGGGCATCCCCTAGAATAGCCGTGGAATAAATCCCTCCAGCTTTTTGAGTTTGAGTAGTGATTGAATCTTCTGTTCATTTCCAAAATTAATTAATTAATTTTTAATCTAAATTATTGAACAAAAGGATTCAATAGGTACCACAGAAAATGATCAATGTGTTTTTATAAGAAGTATAGTTATCTTTTATAATATCTTACTGTAAGTTTTATAATTCCTAAAAACAGGAAAGAAGTAGGTTGAAGAGCAAAACACCTAAACACTCAAAACCTACTTCAATAGTAGGGTGGGTGGGAGGTCGTTGAAAAAGAAAGGACTGGTTAATTGATGATGAATAAGATTGAGAGATAGTTGTGCGCGTGGGGGAAAGAGAGTGATTGCCAGAGATCACGGTATAAGAGTATGTAGCGCGCCTAGGCCACAAAATTATTATTCTGTCCAGGACTGGACTAGAATTATTTAGTGCCTAGCTCTTCTCAATCTTCCTCGTGCGCATGGACATCAGCACCTTGGTCAGGTGCTACACACGAAAGTGTTGGTCTGCGTCTGGTGTCCTTCGGCGGCGAGGTACGAAGTCTAGAACTGGGCCGGGGGGAGTATGTAACTTGCTCTCTCGTCCCTGTTCTACCTCGGCACTGCGCCCGCAGCCCTCTCTTGCTTCCGCGGCCGCTCCATGGCCCTGCGGTTGGCTCTCCGCTGCGCCCCTCCGGCAACCTTGCAAAAAAAAACAACGATATGGACAAAGCAATTTCAAAAAAAAGGAAAAGAATTCCACCCACCTCAGACTCAGACAACAACGACCAACAGAAAACAACCAGGAACTCATCCGATGTCGAAGTCATGGGAATCCAAAACGAAAACGAAAACGAAAACGAAAATAAACAAAAACCACTCAGGGAGTTACTCAAGAACAACTTCCGATTTATCATCCTCAACGGACCAGGACTATACTCAAACCATCAAGCACTCAAGAAGATGGTCGAATCTGCCCAACTACTACTAGAAGATGAACCAGATGAATCGATCTATCAGACAGAACTAGACGAGAAGAGCGGCGAACTGAAAGCGGCAGAGATTTCGATCGATAACGAACTGAGTAAGGCTGCTATCCCACTGGAGGACGGACTAAATAAAGTCATACAGGCTCAAGTCGAACAGCAGATCAAACAAAAGTTGGAAGATTCTATCCAGGCTAACTTTCTCCGTCTCGAAAAGAAAATCGAGAAAAGACTCAAAAAAAACTTCCAACGAAAACCATCACCCGAACTCAACCAAACATCATCATCATCATCAACAACAACAACAACAATCCTAGACAAGATTGGAAAACTCGAACTCACGCTGAACGCTATCAGGAATGAACTCAAACATTCATCCACTGAAGTCGATCGGAAACTGGTCGAGTTTGAGAACAAGATCATCACAACTGAACAAGTGGAGACCAAACTGAAGGAGATCCAAGAGAACCACAAGACACAGTTCAATCAACTCCAATCGAAACTCAATACGACCGACACCAATCTGATCAAACACCGCACTCAATACAGTTCATTGGATGAAAGAGTAACTGAAGTCGAAAAGAACCATACTCACTCTCATATCTCACACAAACCACTCTCAAAACAACCCTCTCCAGATATGACGAGGACTCCAGGAGGTGGTAGTAACTCATTCAACTTGGCATTATTCCCTCCAAATAGTACTGCTCAACCACCACCGAATCGAAACCGATCATCATCTCAATCCCAATCTCAACCTGAATCAACTCCTTCACGAAGTAGTACTACTGGGAACAATACCCAACGTCCTCACCCTCTCAAAGTCCCAAGTAGACTATCTGTCGAACCTGGATCATCGTCTCCACGAACTTCGAGTGCGACGGGCGAGCAAGCCCCCTTAACATTCGAATCACCCGTTCAACAACAACAACATCACCAACAACATCCACAACAACATCTAGAAACTTACAATTACATCCTTCGAAGATTGATGAACAGTGGTTCGTTCGCGGATTTCTTGACCACAAAATTAAAGGAATTCTATAAACCTCAGCTCCATCAAGATCTGACTCACCATCTCGAACAATTAGGGCTCAATCCTACTCGGATTAACGAGCTCTTGAATTTCTTGACTGGGTTACCTGACTTGGAGCTCAGCTTTCTGTCCAACAAAATCGCTACTTCAACTATTAATGGTAGTACTAATCCTACCACTCCTGGTCCTAACAATCAAATCACCCATGTTCATAACCTTCATCATCTACCACAATCTTCGACTCAAATACCTATTCCGATCACTCCTATAAATTTTAACATGGTCGAGAACTTCTCGCTTTCCAATTTAAAAGATATCCTCAGAGTGGTAAGCAGTGCCCTATTCTTCTTTCTAATTTCTCTTGTTGAGGGGGGAAAAATCAATCTCTCATCTTTTAATACTTGTAACAGATCCAATCTAAGTCTCACTGGGAAAAAGGTCGCCTGGACAGGTTAGAGATCCGAACTGCAAACATCGAAAAAACCAGTGTAGACGATCATCAAACTTTATTAAAAGTACGCACTCATCCTATCATTTTATACACTATTTAAACTTACTTGCTTTTTAATTCCCTCTGGTTATTATTCATAGCTCCTAGAACGTATGAAATTCTCTGAGGCTCAAGTACGCTCAATTCCATTTTTTTTTTCTTCTTTCTCTCGGGATGTAACTTTGAAATACTGATATTCCTTTACAACTCCTGCCTGTTTAGACTTCACAATTAGTGACATCGAAAGCGAATTCAGAAGACTTAGTAAGTCTTTCATAATATTTTATTTTGGTACAGCAGATCTTCTAACTAAGCCTACTCAAAATCGATAGACACGAATGGAGGGCAGGATTGCGATTGCTCAACGAGAAGCCAAGGAAGCTTTCAAAGCGTTTTGGGAGGAGACTTCATCGAAGATCCAGGCGCTCGAATCCCATCCGATCCCAGTACCTGTACCCCCGCCTCAGAACCCACCACCACCGGTCCAGAACAGTCATCAGAACTGTCTGTCGATGGGCAAAGTAGAGAGCCACATCTTGGATCGACTCTTTACTGAAATTGGTCGACTCTTGAGTCCCAGCACGAGTGTTACGAGTACAAGTAGTACGGGGGAAACGACAAGAAGCAAATATAAGGATGCCTGCACGGATGAAGGCGAGAAGAGCGAGCTCGAAGAGGGCGAGACAAGCGGAGAGGAGGAAGAAGAAAGATACGTGGACTCGATCGAGTCTTTCTTGACCGGAGATAAGAATAAAGATCCTCAGAATCATCGAAGAGGGAGTAATAAAGCTTCAGTCGACCCTTCGATTCGATGGAAAACGTTGATCGAATTGATTTATGCAAAGTATCAAGAAGAACTACTCAAGAAAGATCATCATCATCCACAGTCACCAACGACAGCGACGACCAGAGTCATTCACGACCACCACCACCAACATCACCATCACCACCACCACAGAGTAAGGATGTTTTTAGGTCTTTCTGGACCTTCATCTTCTTCTACTTCGTCGATCGAGAACGAGGGACAAATAGACTGTTTGAAAATTAACCAAAACTCACATACTGTCGGTATCGATACCGATAATCAACAGTTATTGAATGAACAACGTACAGAAGAAATCATCGCTGAACAGGCTTGTATCAGTAATATACCTGCTCCTAATACTGCTACCACTTCTACTACTACTACTACCTCTTCTTTGTCTACCTCTGATCAAAAGAACCGCGTTGATGTTCCTGTTGTTAACCCTAGTACTTCTTCTACTTCTACTTAAAGTCCTTTTTTCCCTCCCCCTTTTTTTGGGGGGGAGGGGTATCCATTTTTTGGTAGAGCAGTTTAATTCTGGTTCTCCTGCTTGTTCTGTTTCTGTTTCTGTTCTGTTCTGTTCTTATTTATTTATGTATTAAACACATTGGACTGGACTGGACTGGACTGGTTACAATATATACACTTTTATGATTAACCCCCCCCCCACCCCCGACAAAAAAAAACAGATAAGAGGTAAGTTAATTTACATTTCTTTATCTTAATCAGGTTTCTTTCTTCTTTGAGTTGTGTCTGTCTCAAATATTAAAAATAAAAATAAAAGAAATCATTGAAGAAGAAGAAGAGGAAACATTATTTAACATCAAAACAATGATCATAAAAATAAAAATAAAAGAAATCATTGAAGAAGAAGAAGAGGAAACATTATTTAACATCAAAACAATGATCATCACAATTTCACCAGAAAGAAAAGTGATTATAAATTTGTGATATTGGGGGATTCTGGTTATCCTCCTCCCAAATAGGCTGTTGGTTATGGAGGTGCAGTCTGCTAACCTCATCTGCACAATACTGATGGGCTCCTGCATGGGTTCTGTGGTATCTGAGATACCATGGAAGAATATACTATCTGTGCCCAAGATCAATCTGATTCACCAGGCAGACAAGGTGTATAGGGTGGCATTCACCCCATATCAATTCACTATGGCTTTGTCTTTTGCCCTTACTATCAACAAATTGCTGGGGCAATGTGTCACACAGCATTTGGTTGCAGAACAAACAAGTGGGCACTAAGGAGGGATGAGATAAGGAGAACAACTAACAGCTTTGGAAGAGCTGGTTTGAAGTATCTTTGGCTTTGAAGGAAAGGAAGTGTACTGGCTAAAGGGACTCAAGTAAGAACACTGTGAGGGTTTGCAGTAGTGAGGCACAGGAAGGCAGGAGGAGAGTGAGATGTGCTAAAAACTATAATCTTATTTTGATGAGGAAGGAAGAAAGCATAGGCGAGTACATGGGTTTTTTAGAACAAATGTGACAAGCGCGGTAAGGCATATGATGACAACAAAAATAGGAAATGAAATGAAGGGTCTGATCACATCTGAGAACTAACTAAGAGTTGAATGAAAAGCAAACAAATAAAGAGGTTTGAGAGTGAACTGGTCTGTGCTTAAAGATACTTAGCACTTGGGCTGGTTAGGTCAAAGGCTGAGTAGATGAGTTTGAAAGAAGTTCAAATAGGTGCAAGAGAAGTTTAAGCAAGATTTGAATGAAGTGCAAAGGTAGTTGCAATAGCTAAGAGATATGTATTGTTATCAAAGAACTAGGGAAAGGGTTAGTCTACTTCAAGAGATTGATCTTATCCAGAAAGCAACACTGAAGTGAAATACTTCAAGGGTTATACTTTTGCATTACAGAGACAGATAATTTTGAGTTTTGAGGTCTAAGCTTTTAGTGAGTATGCTTTTGAATACTTGATGATAACAGCACGGCAAGATAAATAGACTGAGTTCAAATGCACACTGATTGTTCTTAGTCCAAAATGTCCTTTGATGTTCTTGTTGTATGACACAATCCCTCTCAAGGGTCACGTTTTATCTTACCAAGGCCTGTGTTTGGACACAGCCAAATTGATGTTTCTCAAGTTTCACCTCACACTGCCAGCAAACCTGCCTCAGATGGCCACACTCAATTAGCCAATATTGGGTACGCCCGTGCATTTAAAACTTGTGCCTGGACCACCAAGCACTATAATAAAATTG
>LUKR01000326.1:0-22074 GCA_019395275.1 Puccinia brachypodii | reverse complement strand
CGTCGTGTAAGAACCATACGATGGTGAGGTGTGCCGGCGTAGTCGTTGGGTAGAGATGAAGACTCTTAATCTGTTGTGCCTGTGTCAATGCTTGATTGTATTGCTCCTCCCTCCGCCTACTTCAACCCCGGCTACTCCAAATGTGGAGTTTGTACACCGCACACTACAACATTAACATCTGGAAGAACTGTTCTGATTCTAGCAAGGCTGGCATGCCCAAGGTGTGCGTGCCAAGTGAGAAAAGGGGATGTGTGGTGAGAGTGAGTGGTGGTGGTTAATGCGGTCACAAAATTGGATACCGGTCCAATTTCATCATTGAACTCTAGGATTCCTTCAACCATGCTACAGGTGAAGTTAATGTGACTGTCAATCGTGACTAAGTGCTTGTCGCCTTTCTTGTTGATGGACACAGACGTGTTTGTCAGCTTGCACAATGAGATAAGGTTGTGCAAGATACTTGGAACAAAAAGTGCATCATGCAGCGCTAGGATTTTACCAGTTGACTGGAGTATTTGCGCATTTCCTCGCCTGATGGCAATTAAGTCGCCAACGCCCTTGCCGGTGTTTATTGGAATACTACATATTGTTGTGCTGACAAAGTATTTGAGACTATTGAGCATATGATTAGATGCCCCTGAATCCAGCACAGGGGGGATTTTGGAAGGGGGCGCGGCATTGCTTAATGCAGTTGCACAGTTGGCAAACACCGGTTGATGGTAGGAACTGGACTTGGAGGGAGCACTATCTCTGGCCATGGAGTTGTTTGTGGTAGGCTTCCTGATGTTGGGAATAGGCCTGAGTACTGGGTGTAGTCCCCAGCATTTTTCCACGGGGTGATTGTTTTCCGGATTGTGGGTCCCATTCTTACATCCTGGCCTGGGTCTCGTCCTTCCTCTGCTGTTGAAAGCATTCACATGTTTTTCAACATGGGGATTTTTGTGAACCATCTCCTCATGCGACGCCAAATCTTTAAGTTTCTCTATGAGCATCTCGGAGTCATTCATTAGTGCATCATTCATTAAGAGGGGATCTGTGATACCAGAGTGTTTTATTGAGATTTTAGCGATGATGGTACCGCATATCGTGCCTTCATCTTGAACTTTGCCAATGGAGGCAAATTCAGCAAGGCACGATTCCACTTGTTCTAAGAAAGTGGTGAGGTTACCCTTGTATCAAAGGTGATTCCACCTAGCCAGTGCGCGGTTGGAAGTGTGGATGGTGTTGGTTCTATAAAGCCTAGTGACTTTGGTCCATATGGCATAACCATTGGTGCTCCGCTGGGGCGTAACAATGCCGTTATATATTCTATTGCCAATTTTGGTCCCAATGATGTCTGCTGCCTTGGATAGTTGATCCTTGAGAGCCTTCACGGTTCTTGGTCCAGGATCATTAGTGACAACAGAAAATAGCTTTTTGTGTGTGAGATAAGCAGTGAGGCGGGAAGACCACATTGGGTAGTTTGAGCTACCCAATAAAGTGGGTAAAGAAGAGAGTTCATCTTTAGTAGCTGCCATTTATTCGTCTTTGCTCTTGCAGTATTTGAATTCAAGGTGATGGTCCAGTTGCTTCTTCAAGACTGTAAATCTAAAAGAATTCAAAGCTGAGAATTTATATTATCATGTCAGAGACGTAGTCAAGGGAAGAGGTACATGTCATATGAAAGAGCCTAATTCTACCTGAGAGCAAAGGTAATGGCGCTGATAGTGAAATAGGTACAAGTAGTGGTGGATGCGTTGAATGTGCTGGTTGTTTTAATCAACTATGAGTACGTTGGGTACGAGAAAACAGGCAGAGAGGATGATGAGATGTAGAAAAGAGTTCTGATCTAGGTGACAAGGTTATGGTGAGATGGAAACAAGATGTGGCACGAGGTCTTTGCTGTCTTGTGATAGTGATAAGGTCTGTTATGGAGAAGTAGGAGCGCGTATGATATAGGGTTTTTCTATGAGCTGGATGAAAAAGTTGGAAGGAACATTGATTTTGTTTAGCAGATTGAAAGATGAATAGTGTGTATCTTCACACGTCTTTATAGTCAAGCGTTGCAGCAGGAAGTTTCTTACAGTAGCTGATCCGGTTCTTTGTCGTGCATCTTGCGCCACTAAGGCTGCAAGGTATCCATGACAGTATCCTGGTCAGGGCTCCTTGAGCCAGTTTCTTCCCCTGTAACGAGGGTATGAGGGTCTTTTAGTCAGAAACTGTTGCCACTTATTTGGGTGTGGTTAATGCTAAGTACAGAGGAGTTCACTTACGGACTGACGCCGATGATTCAATCGTGAGGACTGATGGTGAAATCTCACACATTGGAATCAGCACCCTCATTTTACCTAGGTCAGCCATCCTCACATCTCAAGAAATCCCCCTATTTCTTGGACAACATCACCACAAGGCCAGAATATCACCCCTCTTCTCCAATGGACAGCCTCAGGACCCCAAAAATATCTCAAGGACCCCAACATTATCCCTTCCCTGCACTCTCAATTCACCTAGTTTGCTCCACATGATCTGTAGTACATTCCACTTATCCCATAAACACAGATCATTTACCTCACAACCAGTATACTCCACTCCTAAATATTCCAGATTCTCCTCACACTTAGATACAGCACTCAAGGATCAGTCTAATTCAATATCTACTCCTACATAACCCCAAGTATCAGTCCACCTCACTGTTTGTAATTCCATCTGTACATCCTCAAGGAATCTGCCTACCTCTTTGTTTGTACACCCTCTACACATCCTCAAGGACCTGTCACCTCTTTGTTTGTACACCTTCTGCACTTCCTCAAAGATCTGTCTGTCTCATTTGTTTGTACTACCCTGGTAGAAACACAAGATCTGTCTCCTTTTACACCATCCAAACTGCATCAACCCATCAATTTCTCCTCAGCAGATCATTTCTAGACATTCAGGAGAACCGTCCGTCAACAGTCGCTGGGTGTTGTTTTTCCAATTTGATGCCCACGTCTGGGTGTCGTTTGACCAAAATAAGATAAAAAAACAATGAACTTTTCTTATTATTTTGGGTGTCGGAAGGCAAATCCAACACCCAAGGTAACACTTTTTGGGTGTCAAGATACAATACAGTTGATTTTTTTAATGTATATATATATATATCAAGAGCAAAATAAAATAATATGAAGAAACGGAAACGCATGAAGTATGAAATATTGTACTTTTTTTGTTGGGGGGGAGGGTGGTTATACAGGACGTTGATTTAACAAGAGACAGAGGAGTGGGTGAGATAGGAGAATACAACAACAGATATAAACAAGCAGATAAACAATATACACTAGACAACAACTTTCACAAAAAAGAAGCAGAGTTAACATAGAGAGAGAGAGAGGGAGTAGAAAGAAAGAGATCAGAAAGGAGCCATGTACAAACCTCTTTTAGATTTCCAATTGGCAAGCGCTTTGAAGACCTCTTTCCTAGCAATCTTGAAGTCGTTAATCCATGCTTTACAAATCTTTGTGTTTTTCACTCTGGCTCACTTTTATTTACGTTGGGGTTTGAAAGATAGCTGACTCGTACTATTGTATGAACGTTTATTGATTGGACTGTCCATGAACAGATGTATTATTTATATGAACATATCTAGCATCATGGACAATGAATGAAGGAAAGAATGAAGCAAGAGATCAGATTGATGACCAAAGCATAAAAACACAACACAATGACAGAATGGCAAGCCAACACCCAAAAAGTGTTACCTTGGGTGTTGGATTTGCCTTCTAACACCCAAAATAATAATAAACATTCATTATTTTTTTTATCTTATTGTTGAATTTTTGACGGAAAGGCCAAGAAAAATGCTTTTATGATTTTTGCTGGAAGGGCTAAAGTGCTCCCAAACAATACTGAAGGAGGGCTCAAGTGCTCCTTCAGGAACAATCCAAAAAGTGTAAAGAACTGATGTTTTTTATTTATTTCTTTGTATCTAGGGTTATTAAATAGTCTAGATACAAAATGCACAAGATGTGGGAGCAAAGATTGATGCATATTCAATAATAAACAAAAACTGGTACCGGAGACAAAAGAGTGACATGTGACAAAAAATAAACAAGAAGAGAGAGAGAGATCAATGAGCAAAATTTCAACACTTATTTTGGTCAAACAACACCCAGATGCGGGTGTTGAATTGGAAAAACAACACCCAACAACCGTTGACGGATGGTTGGTGGGTGTTGTTTGCCAATTCCTGGGTGTTGTTTTTCCAATCCTCACGAGAAAAGAGAAAAAACAGGAAAAAGTACAACATGTTTGCTACTTAAATAAGGTTCTTGATTAGGTTTCATTTAAGTTACAACTGTGAGTATCACTATACAACCGGTTGCCAAGTATGCTACTACTGAGCTAATCTCAACAACCCAGACGTCAGGAGTGCCCAGGCTCAAATCTCCTGTGGTGTACTGGAGGGTAACGCAACCCGCAGCATTTGGCGCTTGGCGCAGGGCGCAGCCCTGTCAACGGATCAGCGGCACATATCCTCGGTTTTTTCTTTGATAATCGTCGGATACCTGATATATGAGGCGCCACACCCAAATGCCCTAGTCGCATTTGTGTTGTGTCGATGACGCCGGCGGCGCGACACCAAGGTGTCCCTCCTGCGTGGTTGCAACCCGTCAGGGTCGATCTGGAGGGACGCCCGGGGGGCGTACAATTCAAAGGGCGCGCCGGTGTCGCCACCGGACGATGATGTCCAATCGCCGCCCCCCTGAGCCATGGCGGATGCGACATTGGGTCCTCCCTGGGGCGCTTCAGCCGGGGCGGCCAGGTGGAATGGCGCGGAGAATCGTTGTCAGGGGCGTCAGGAACTTGCGGGGTCACTTTTGTGACAAAAACAACGACTCGGTGGCGCCCCACTCGCCCCGCAGTGTAGGTTGGTCCATTTCTTCTGGTGCCGCCCCCACTGCCAATCGCAGCTTCTGTGTGCAGGGATGCTCAGAAGAAAACCACAAGCGGTGGAATGTTGAACTAGCTGCCGCTTGGGAGGACTCCGAGGAGGAGAGACGCACGACTTCAACGAAAGATTCCCGACATGATGATCAATACCATTGCGGGCTGCACTTTGTCCTGTCACTCGCGAGGCCTTGGGTTAGGCACGATGTATATGTACGTGTCGCGTCAAATTTTCTCCAAAGTCCATCAATAAAATTCCAACAGACTTGCCTGATCAAGAGTAGACCTAGGTTGGAATCTGTGACTGGTTCGGAGGGTCCCTGCGG
Organism: Puccinia brachypodii; assembly: GCA_019395275.1. NCBI lineage: Eukaryota > Fungi > Basidiomycota > Pucciniomycetes > Pucciniales > Pucciniaceae > Puccinia > Puccinia brachypodii. Next base: position 16,849 of record LUKR01000326.1, on the reverse strand, counting down.
GACGGCGTCCCCCCTGCACTGAGGAGGGACTTAGTTAGGTTAGCTATGACAGGTTGTACCGCGCCACTGATTTTTCAATAGTCTGGAAATGAACATTGGGGTTGTCACCACGGCGTAGCGGCAAACATGCCCAAGTAATTCTGTATCAAGACGGATCTCTCTCCTCCACACCATCACTTCTGATCTATCAGTCGGGTGGGCGACCCGGTGCTAGCGAAGAGGCAGCATTCGAACGATCTACGTCCGCGATGCTAAACCGGCGCTCAGACAATAGACAGGCATTGAAAACTGCCCCTACGCTTACCAGGAGGATTTGCTTGGGATCTGTGAGAATCGCAGATTGAACAGGAAGTCTTCCAATGGATCTCTGCACGACTGTACCGGAGATATGTAGCCCTGCTACAATCGTCGTACATAATGGTGTTACTAATGATCGTTTGGCTTGCAGACTCTCCCTCGAATCAATGGGTTGGGCCGTCCAAGCTGGATGCCCAAACCTGGAGGAAAAGTGTATATAAACCCCTATTGCCATGGGGCTTTCCCCATCCAACTCATCCCAAGTCAGTTTTCGACTAGCCACACCCCCATCCAAGCCGCAGTAACACCAAACTTGATTGTCCTACTTTTAAGTCCACACAGTAATTGTGAGCTTTTGACTGGATCGCTACAAAAATCATTTTTTGGGAGGATACTCATTTTGATTTTTTTATATACCCTTCATAGCTACAAGAATGCTTTCAGTCATGCGATTAGTCTTTACGATTTTGATTGCTGTTAGCATTACAATTGCATCACCTCTGAGTCCCGTGAGTCCCTTCTACGCCCAAATCAAAAGAACGAAGTCCCTGCCAGTAGACTAGTTGGGTTTTTTTCATTGAACCCCTCAAGCTAACTTGTTTAAACCCACCGACGGCAGAGGCAGAACGGGGCAAGACGCACCGGACGAGGGTCGCACTGCCTCCCAAACTGTTAGGTACATACACCTCGCGTAAATCCACTTGTTCAAGGAAGACAAGAGGTGTCCACCCCCTTCATCTTGATTCAGTTAAACCAGCTGTCCACTAACACTCAATTCCCCCTCAATCTTCTCATACAGAGGGATACCTCCCCTAGGTCGACTCCTCCATTGGCTTTTGCCCCTTACCTGATTCAGATTAGCTAGTTGTTGTTTTGTTTTGTCCATGCTGGTATGGACCGAGCACCAGCCCCACAATTTGTCTGCTCAGATCTTGAAAAAAAAAAAAAAAACTTCTAAACTTCTCCTCTTCTTCTCCACCAATGCACATCCTTGACTCGTAAAAACATAATCACGTGTCAAAGAGAGGCCCAAATATGAGATATGATATGATCACCTTCAGACGCCTGAGATTGGTGTTTGAAGTAATGTAGGTTGGTCCAATTCTTCTGGTGCCGCCCGCACTGTCAATCGCAGCTTCTGTGTGCAGGGATGCTCAGAAGAAAACCACAAGTGGTGGAATGTTGAACTAGCTGCCGCTTGGGAGGACTCCGAGGAGGAGAGACGCACGACCTCAACGAAAGATTCCCGGCATGATGATCAGTACCATTGCGGGCTGCACTTTGTCCTGTCACTCGCGAGGCCTTGGGTTAGGCACGATGTACATGTACGTGTCGCGTCAAATTTTCTCCCAAATCCATCAATAAAATTCCAACAAACTTGCCTGATCAAGAGTAGACCTAGGTTGGGATCTGTGACTGGTTCGGAGCCCCCTAGGTTAGCTATGATAGGTTGTACCGCGCCACTGATTTTTCAATAGTCTGGAAACAAACATTGGGGTTGTCACCACGGCGTAGCAAACATGGCCAAGTAATTCTGTATCAAGTTAAGAGCAAAAGATGTTTGTATTTGACCTTATATGTACCTACCGACTGCGAGACAACTCAGGCAGTGGATTTTATCTAATCAAATTATGTTTGTCATGAGTTTTGGTTCAATATTAATCAAGATTGAAAAAGAAAAAGAAAAAATGAGAAAATGAGAAGAAGAAAAAAACAAGTCATTCAAGAAAATGAGAAGAAGGAAAGAGAAGATAAGGGAATTGATCGATTAAAGAATAAAAACGAAAATAAAATAAAGAAATATTGATTGATAGCACTTTGTTTTGTTCTTCTATTTCTATATATTATGAGCTGCTGATTTTCAAGGAAAGAAGGATGGAAAGAAGGAAACCCACAAAGTTGAAGCGAAGAGGAAAAGAAGGGAGTAAGGAAGTAATGACGTTAATTAGAAGAAGCATCCTGATAAACGGCTTCAGATACAGCCTTCATCGAGAGGAGTTTTCCGGTCCATAACTGAAACTGTCTAGCGCCCTGTTCGACCAAGACCTCGTATCCATCTACCGATTTCCAACCGACGATATCCTCGACGGCTCTCAAGACGGGGGACGATTTGCCGAGGGAGTAACTCATCTCGATAACTACCCCACCACCTGGACGATTGAATAAGCCGAGTGGGATCTCCAGTTTATCTGAGCTTGGATCGCTCGATAGTCGGGTCGCATGGGCCGGTACGGCCGAGATGATCGCAGAGGGTAACCATACCCCCTCCTGTCCTGAGCAAAGGAACCCTAAACTATCGATCACTCGGATCCCAAAGTAACTCGGGAAGTTCTTGGCAACCTCCTCGGCTTTGGCCCGAGTCCGATTATGGATGTAGATTTGCTCGTACCCTAATGAATGTAAGGCATACACCGCCGCCCGGGCTGTACCCCCCGCACCAATGACTACACCTGATGCCCTCACTAATTGGCCTGGAGTGATCAAGCCTAAGGCTTGTTGGGCAGGTAGATTGGCCTCAATCTTCGTCTTGATTGCTTCCCAATCCGTATTGGCTCCTAGCAACTTGACTTTCCCGTCAGGCTGGGAGACCGGGACAATCGTATTGACAGCACCAACGGCTTGGGCATCGGGTGTCAACTGATCGAGATGTTTGATAATTTCAACCTTGAGCGGGATCGTGATTGAGGCCCCTCCAAAGTCGGTCGCATGGATTTTGTCAAGGACGGTACTGTCGGTCACCGAGCTGGTCTCACACTTCTCATACCGATATCCTTCGAGTCCAAGGGTATCGAACCCAGTTCCATGGATCAAGGGTGAGCGTGATTGGCCGATTGGAGCCCCAAATAACCAAAACTGCTTAGGAGTGATCTGTCCCAATAATCCTCGGGCGGTTTGAATCTGGTGGAATGACAACTGCCCAGGCGCAGCTGGTGGGCCTGGCAGTAGTGGATGAGTCGTCGGGCTTAACACGGGCGAAAGGATCCGAGACATCTGTCCGGATCTTCCCATGTTGATCGTGATCAGTGACTGTCGCTCCTTTTGGGAGGTCGCATGCTTCTTCCTGAATTCGAGCATTGCTAGGTTATCGTCCAATCCATCAGCTGCCCGAGAGACCAACTTGACCATGTCGCCGTAGGCTCTCAGCTCGTGGTAACGCTGAATTATCTCACTCGATTCCCACTTTAAACGACCAGATAAGTCGTGGTATGAGGCGATAATCTTTGAATGTCCTTTTTGATTGTATAGCGCTTTGCTCTGCTCGGGCGAGAGACCCAACTCGATGTCCACATACTCACAGCCAGTTCTAAATCCCATCGCAGCCAATTTACACCATTCCTCTGTGTGACCGTCCGGAAACATCCCGCCCTGTGAACTCGTTCGAACGGTATATATGATTGGTAGAGGGGTAAGCCTGCGTAGTGCGGCGACTTGCTTGACCACGAAGTCAGTTGGCGGGATCGTGGGAGTCCTGGGTGCCCTCCCGGAAGTCGATAGAAGGTCTACCCTCAACTCCACTGCATCACATCCAACAGTAAGCTCTTCAAACCGATGAAGGCTGGCCACGTCGTCTTCTGGACAAGGACTCAATGATGGGAAAGTAAGGCAAAGGAAGTGGGTGTTGCGGGGTATCGGTGGATTAAGCGGAACATGGTTTGTATCAACGCCAGTGATGAAGCGGAAGAATTGTCGCATGGCTCGTTTGGCTTGTCGAACTTCTGAGATCAGCGCATGGTCAACAGTTGGATGGACGAGGTTGAAGTATTCCGAGTTCGAGCAGAGTCGGTACCAAGGTGCTCGGCGTGCCCAAATCTGCTCAATCGATTCACCAAGACTAGGTCGATTACCATCTTCGTTCAGGTAGGCGATTACTTCTTCCACCTGTCTTATGATTTCAACCACCGGGCCCTTGGAATTGGCGTAATCCATCAGCAGTTTTCTCCCTTTCTCAGTTTCAACAATGCCTCCGCCCAGTGAGATAACATGCCGAGAAGGGAATTGCTTCAAAATCTCTTCGAGCACCGCGCACTCTTCTTCTCGAAAGCGTGCCCAATCATTCTTTTGAATGAAGTCCCGAATTGTACAGCCGTATTTTTCCTGAAAGTACAAGTCTGTGTCGATTAGCGGCCAGCCCAGCGTGCTAGCTGCTACTTGACCCGAGAATGATTTGCCAGATCCTCTCATTCCGCACAAGAGCTAGGTTGGATTAAATGCAAAAATGGTTAGTCAAACTGCTCATTTCCTGAAAGGATTATATTCAAATCATTTACTAACAATTGAGGGTGTCTCTGGTTTCTTGACCTCCCATGCGACAGCTGGAGCTGTAGTGGATGATTCATCGTTGCCAGGAACGCCATCCAGCTGAGTACCCAGTTTCACCGACAGATCATCCCACCAGCTGGGCCATGTCTTCTCGACGCACCGCTTCTCGTTCAAAATTAACCCTTTACCACCAGGGACTGTTCCCAAGACACTGAATGCCATTGCGATTCGATGGTCATCATAGCAATTAATCCGGACTTGATCGCCACGTGTGGCCAGAACATCAACCGATGTGCCAAAAACCTCGATTCCGTCGTCGAGCTCTTCTGCGCGAATACCCATCTTGCCTAACTCGGCCACCATGGCTGCAATTCGATTACATTCCTTGACCCGCTGATTAGCAATCCCAACAATCCTGGTGGACATTCTTTGATCTTTCTTCGACGGTTGGGCGGCAACACCAAGTAGTACACATGCAGTCAAGAAAGCGTCGGTCATCTCCTCCATATCGATGTCCCCAATTTGTCGTAGTTCGGAGACGGAGCTTGGTCCAATGACTTTTGTCTCCCTCTCCGTCTGAATCACCTGACATCCCATCGGTTCTAGCACCTTTTTGGCGAATTGAGCGTCCCCTTGGAGAGACCCTGAGCCGATAGTTTCCAACGTCAAAGTGAGTCCATTCAAGGCGGCCATGGCCAAAGGGTATGTTGCACTACTGGCGTCACTTTCGATCTCGTAAACCTCTGGATTTTTGTAAGTGCCATTGGGTATCCGATAGGTATTTGATGGAAGACCGGTAGCTTGATCTTTAACACGCTCGACTTGTATTCCGAATGTAGACATCATGGAAATCGTGATATCAATGTATGGTTGTGAGATCACGGCACCCCCGACCAAAGAAAGCGTTACGGGAGCTTGGGCGAACGGAGCCGAGAGCAAGACTGATGAGACGTATTGAGATGAGACAGAGGCCGCTAACTCGATCACTCCGCCGGGAAAGCCATCCTCAGGACTGATTCGGAGGGGCAGACATCCTTCGTTACGAAGATATTCAATTTGGACGCCATTGGTCCGGAGAGCGTCTACAAGAGGTCCGATTGGTCGCTCTTGCATCCTTGCGTTCCCTGTAATCACGGTGGAGCTATGGCTCGAGTCTTGAGATTTGACGAGTGAGCAGACGCTCGTTAAGAATCGTGCTGCGGTACCCGCATTGCCAAGATACACGTGCTTCCCATTCGTCGGTGGCTAAATGACGGTAGAGAGCAATCAGTGATACGTTAAAGACTGGTGCATGAAATCAAAGTTGTGATTATGATCATTATCATAGTTGAGGCTGAGCTGTTGAATCATCCAATCTGACTTACCGAGAGTCTTCCACCCCCACCAGAAACCACAAGAGTGGCACCGTTGTCTTCCCAGGAGAAACTAGCGCCTTTCATTTCTTCAAGAGCATCGATCATGACTTGAGTGTCATCCGAGTGCAAGAGATTTTTGAGACGACAAGTTCCGTTTCCCAAAGCAGCAAGAATCAATGCACGATTGGAGATTGACTTGCTACCTGGTGTTCGAAGTGTGACTTCCTTGATATTAGCTGGGGGTGGTCCAGGATGGACTCGAACAGCTGGGGCTAAGACTCGTCTGATGAGGCTGTCTTCGACTCCTGTTGCACGCTCTTCGAAGGTTTTACCAATCCTAGACAAGAGGACAATCTTCTTGACCTTGCCTTCGTTCTTCTTATCCACGCTCATCAAGTCCAAGAGGCGGTCGAGGTTAAGACTGGGGGCGTTGGGTGAGCTGAGGATCCTGGGGTCATTTAAGGAGACGGGCAAGCCATGAGCCTTGAGACATTTGCTGAGACGAGCAATAGCACTTGAGGATAAACAACCTCGTGCGCGAGCGACTTCAGCCTCGAGGATCATTCCGATCGAAACACATTCCCCATGCAAGATCGCAGGGGTCAAGACGGCTTCGATAGCATGACCGATGGTGTGACCAAAGTTGACTAGATTTCGGAGTCCAGTTTCTTTCTCATCTTTTGTGACCACTTCGGATTTGACGCCCACCGAATCGGCGATGACCTCGAGGAGTAAGTTTTGAGCTTGGGATCGACTGGCAAGATCTCGCCCAGGAAATGGGTTGACGGGATCCCGAGGTGGTGGCGATAAAACGGCTGAGCGGATCGACTGGACGTTGGATTCCAATTTTTCAAATTGTGATTCATCCCAGATTGCGGCTGTCTAGTAATTCAGTTTTTGCAAAAGCCAAATCAATGGTCGGTCGCACAAGAATGAAAGAATGGGGGTGAACACATATTTTCAAAAGTCAGACTGCTTACTTTGATCATCTCCGCCATGCCATTAACGAACTCTCGTTCGGGTAAGGTTTCCAGATAGGATGCATCGATGAAGATAAACGATGGCTGCCAGAATGCACCCACCAAATTTTTGCCCAGGGGGGTATCAATAGCAGTCTGGATACCACAGGAAACATGGGGAAAGGTGGTCAGGACTTTTTTTCATTTTCTTTGAGAATAAGAGACAAAAGAAGAAGAAAAAATGACCGACCTTGCCACCAACGGACGAATCGACCATAGCCAAAAGGGTAGTAGGAATTTGACAAAACCTGATCCCACGCATAAAAGTAGCACTGACGAAACCGATCAGATCGCCGATCACACCCCCACCCAGAGCCAGAACGACGGTATCCCGGGTACAACGGTGATCAAGTAGCCAATCTTCTAGAGCAGCCTTCATCTCACGACATTTGCTCTGTTCACCGGGCGGGAGGATATAAGTGAGTAGACGGGCAGACGAAGGTAGTTGGCTCTCGAAGGCGGCCTTGAGTGCAGGCACATGTCGAGGGGAGACGTTGCTATCGGTGATGAGGACATAAGTCGAAGAATGTAATTCGGTGAGCACGGTATGGGCGATATAAGGGGCAAGGTGATAACCTAGCCGGATCGAAGGGTTCCCTAAGATCGAGACTGATTGGACATCACAAACCAAATGAGCCATGTCTGATGACTGATGACGGAATAGAATGGAAGAACGGGGTCAAGACGAGGTAGGGGCGGAAGAGAAGGATTTCGTTATTGAGAAGATGACACCAGCTGCCACTCGAGCCAAGACGAGCTTTAATGGGTGCTTGTGGTGTATCTTTTGCACTCGGAAGTGAGGAAGAAGCAAAGAGATGAGGCGCAGACGACAGGCTTTTTTCCTTTTGAAAAAGTACGGGTGGTGGGACCACCAGCCGGGGTGAAAAAAGGGATATTTATGGGCGGGAGAGAGCCGGGCCGTCTGAGACAAGTTTGTCGGCTAGTTGGCTCAAGCAGAGCATGTACGGTCACACACACCCCTGCTGTGGCCACAGCACACCACAGCGGTCCTCATCTATTGTCCATCGATCACCACTGCAGCTTGCAACCTGGGCAGTCAACTACCAGCTGTGTATGTTGGAAGCAGATCAAAAATAAAAACAGCGCACTCCATATGCAAAGCCTCAGCTTGTATGCATATTCACCCTGCGATCAAAATCCAGAGCAGCGGAACCGGCTTGGGGCTCGGCAGCTTGATTGTCTTGTTCTTTGTTTGACCAGATTGTGTTTATGTTTTTCTTAGGCGAATTGCTAAGAGTGACTGGGCAACTTAAGCTACAGCCAAGTCCAATGATCTGAACTGCCCACCCTCTGATTGATATGGACGCCGATGATGGCTATCCCCGGTTAACTTGAGTGGCTAGAGATCCTCTGCGAAATCAGGCTGAAGCGAAAGAGGATCCGATGGCAACGAACACGAATCCTGTGCATACCCCATGAAGGGCATCTTGATCGGCCAACTCGACCGCCATTGCCATGTGCTCTCTCCTCTCGACTAATGCTCTAAAGTTGCCGGAAGTAACCGGCCGAGTCGAATCAGCCTGGGGGTGAAGTTAAGGTTGAAGACCCCTGCACCCCCTCCCCTTTAGACTTAAAAATAGATGAATCATCCTTCTTTCGGGCTTGGCTTCTATCTTCCCTACGCAATCAAAATCAAGTATGAACTACAAAATGGCGGGTCTCAGTCCCCGTTAGCCTGCGAGGTACTTTTATGGTTGTTTTACACCTAAGCGCTCGGTTCAGTATTTCTGTGAAGGAATCTTTTCTATCTTCCGTTCAACTTAAATAGAAGACCATAATTCCTGAATCAGTTTTGAACCAGGTTATATGTCCTAGAAACATGTGTTTCTTGCGACTGGAGGTTCTTAACAAGGTCATCTCTGAAGGTCTGCACACTTGACAACCTACAAAAGTAAATCAGGTCAGTTTGTTGTACGCAACTTCCTATGATGTAAATAAATTCCAAGAGGTTTGATAAACCAAGGTTTTGTCATAAATTGATTAACTTGAGCCATTGTTAGATTCTTCTAGGAAAGTCTGTCAGTTCCCCAAGAAATCTTGAGTTTCCCAAGGGGTTGATAATTGGGGTACCTAACGGTAGATCAAATCAAGCTGCAAGTTAAACTTTGAAAGTTTTTGTAGGATCAGGGGTAAGATTGTGATGAATTTTTTTGGTTCAAACAGGTATGTGAAAGGTCAAGTGGGGGAAGTGGGAGAAGATGCTACAAAAAAGAGCTAAAAAGGAAAGGCAAAGTTTCATTACAGTTGTAATAGGTTGTTGTGTGATTGAAAGTTGTTTGTCAATATGGGTATCCTGTGACCTTTGATGAATGAGCTGAGGAACTTTCCTCTTGGTAAATTTCTTAAGGGAAATAGAAAAATACTTGGCATAAAATCTTTAAGGAATAACAAAAACATAAATCACCTTGTGTTCACAGAGCAAGGCTAATTGGTTTGCTTGGGTTGTTTGAATTAAAGACCAATTACCTCTAACCAAGCTACAATTTAATGTATACTTTTCATTTATTTGAAGGGAAGAAAAATCTCTCGACTTTTACTACTTACTACTCAAACCTCACAGAAATCCAGCAGCTGATGTGAAACCTAAGGTGTTACACATGATTATATTCATGGTCAAATTAATCAGCAGTATTTTAGTTTGCATAAAACTGCCAAAGGGGTTGTATTGGTTACAAACAACCAGCCACAATGAAATCAGTAGCAGCCAATCTTATATCTGCCTGACTCACCAACATCTATCAACAAAGGGCAATTTATTGGTCCCTGACCAATTATGAATTGGTCCATGAGACCAATATTATGTAGTTTGCCTACAGCCAACCCCATAACAACCTCCAGCAGTGCTGAGTGATACTGATCAATGTCTGTAATGATTGAGCACCAATTTTAAGCATCCTTTCTTGCATCTTAGCATTCCTATATCATAGTGAAAGACCAAAACATCCTGCAAGTGGTACATACTCAAAGGGACCAGAGATAACATCTTTCAAATTATGAACATGGTACTTTGATTTGCCAGGAATTTCCAAAAGAGTTTTTTTTAATAGAAAATTGAATGTTTCACTAACCAATTATATAGTTCAGACTCAAATCTTCAATTTTCACTCATTCCACACACACACACACATGCCCAATTCTTATAATAAAATATTTCTTATTTTAGATTAGGTGTTCTTTTTTCCAACTTCTAATAAAATATGTAGATGTAAATATTTGTTGTCTTTTTTTTACAAAGCAAATTTTTAAAAACACTATCCAAGATCATCATAAATAAACTCAACAAATTCTATTGAGGGTAATCTCTCAAAGCACTTCAAAAGAATTTGAGAAATAATCTTATTAAGACTTTAAAAATTCTCTGAACATTCAAAACTGTCTATTGGCAACTTGACTGATTGATCTCAACCTTATTACACAAAGCAAAACCGACAATCTTCAGCTCAAGTTCATCAACCCTGGATAATATTTGAAGTAGTTCAAATCCACATGAATTGTAATGTTGGTATAGATAGGTGCCATAGCTTCATGATGGATACACTATCTATGAATATCACTTCTCAGGTTTCACACAACTTGTTGACATCTTTTTTGGATACTGGTGCACGTACTGACCGATGGGGAAATACTATCATCACAACCAAATCTGAATGATTCATGGTACTGGTAGACTCGCCCATGGTTGGTACTTGCAGACTTTCACCAACTAGCAAAATTTCAAGCAGTCTGAAAACTCCGCATTGCTCCCTCAAGGAGCGATCCTCAGAGGGTACATTTGGCTTGTCAACTAAAGAAAGTTTGACTGTGATATCTGGTGCTCAGTTAACAAGTGTGCCGCGCAATAAGGGAATACCCAATCCATCAAAAAACATAAAATAGGTGACGCTAGTAACACTACAAATCTCTCGGCCTGTTCGGGGACGGCGGTGAAATCTATTTATAGTTAGAAATCGCCTGGATAGACATGGACGAGATCCTCGGGGGAAATTTGAGATGGTAAACTTTCTAGCTTTGAATTCAAGGATATTGGGGTCATTTTTGAAAACAAGCGAAACAGTAAGAGATAGATAAAGCAGAGTTTTCCTCGATTGATATGGCGTTCTGGCGGAAAGCAAGGTCAGCGTTCGTAAGACGCGACATGATTTCGAGGGGTGAAGCGGTATGTGTCGATATCGCTTGGAGCCGTAGCAACGACCGTGTCTTATTTGTTTTACAAAACTTATTAAGCCGAGGTAGCTTCAGGAGCTGGTGAAGTCTGTTCAGGCTCCTAAAAAAGATGATCGGCGATGATTTCGGGATGAGCTGATATACTCCACCAAAGAGTTACAAAAAGAAAACCCTACTTACATCTAAAGCAGGCATTTCTTCGCTACTGGTCGAGTCATCACTCTTGCTGTCATCATCGCCTGAGGCTTCACGTTTAGCTTTCAATTGAGCCATAAGTTTCTCCAGGTCCATACCTATAAAAGTGAGCAATGAGAATCATAAAGATCTTTGGGAGAATGTGAATCGAGCGGGAGTCTAGATACGTACCATCACCGCCACCGCCACCTGCACCTCCATCCATTCCACTCAGTGTTGGCATTGACATTCCACTTGCTCCACCCGGTCCGCCCATTCCAGGCATACCACCCATTCCGGGCATGCCGCCCATACCGCCCATACCACCCATACCTAATCCAAAAAAAGTCAGTTTACAAATTGAATCCTACAACGTTCGCCAACTTGAACATACCACCCATTTGAGCCATCATGGCTTCCATATCCATTCCTGAGATTAAAGACATAATCGGTCAAGTCAGCTGGGACTGTTTTAGTCATTCATGCGTCAAGAAGATGTGATATTGATCAGTAGGAACTGATGTCTAGAGATCTCTTACCTGCGCCAGGTGGGGCACCCGTGGAGGCAAAGCCTTCATCAACTGCAACTCCATCCTGTTCATCCTCATCGACCCAAAGAGCGAAATCTGTCTTGACAAAGTTAACTCGTTTGTCCTTCGTCAAGCTTTACGATAATGGATTGCATGACGGGCATAAAATTGGAGGATGGATGAGATCAGCAACCGATCGAGGACTAAGTTTTGACTGATGAAGATGAGGTAGGGGAGATTGGAGGTCAGGATGATTCAAACGGACCGAGGCCAGTATTCTTCCTTGAGATCTTTCTTAGTCAGGACAAGTTGTAGACTCTTGCCAGTCAATTTCTCCTTCCTATCGGCCTCCAAATCGATCTCTCCAAAGAGTGCGAGGGAGTCAATTTCGAACTCTTTCGAGGCGACTGCTTTTGAGCCTCCACTGGTTCCCTTGAAGGAAAGCGATGAAGAGCTGGGGAAAGTTAGACTGTAACCGGGCTGGAGATCGGGTGCATTGATCGTACTTTCACCGGGGGATATGTAAAAACACATCGAGTATTAATAGAGATCGCAGGATATGGTAAAGCGACTCCGACTCAGAGGCCGGTCCGGGGTAAGCGATAACTCACAGATAGATTATGTTTCGCGAAGGCTCATCGCTGCTGCTTCGCTGAGCCCAAAGGATTTCTGGGGGGGACATGATATATTCTGTTTCGGTTGAAGTTTGCGGTTCTGGTTGGTTCGCTGAGTTGTGCGGTTGGGGCTAGCTGGGGGTTGGCTGCTGACCATTTTCGGGGGCCAAACGATCACTGCGCAGCACAGCAGCCAGCGCGCAGTCATATCCTCAGATATTCCACCCCCATACGGTACTTGTTACTCCGGTGATCTCGGTGTGGACTCAAACTCTTTGGAATGGACAAGGATTGCCATTAAGAAAAATTAGCTATATTGCAATCAGTCTTACAGAAAAAACACAACCCCTCCAACTAATCTGAAAATGTTGATCTTTTTTTTGGAAATCATATTTGGCTTGGGTAGGTAATTGAAGCTGATAAAGTTTCCTCTAGTAGTAGGAAAAATTTAACACTGTAAGACATGTTCGTTCAACTAGAAGCAGTTGATATCCAGGTACAATAGCACGGATCAACTCTCCATGATCTATAATCACATCTTATAATTCCTCAGACCTTTACCAAATTGGCAGAGACATCTGTTTGAACTTTGTTTATTTGGCATTGTTTAAATACACCACGGGTGCACCGTTTGGTTTTTTGGTACGTTCCTCAAACCATCGCGGTTTTCAAGTCGTCTTCAGAGCCAAAATTGGTTCCGAAGACGACTTGAAGAAGTTATTAAGGTTGGGCCTTCCCAGACAAAGGTTTTCATGTCGACTTGAAAACCAGCTAGGGTTTCAAGAAATCGCGAAGTGCGATAAATGCCCTCATTGGCCAACCCAGTGCAAGGGTACATCCCACCTCGATAGCCACCCCTCGTTGATTTAAATACAATCACATCTTACTACTGATGAGAAGATGGAATAACAAAATTTAAACACTGTATTGTGGGCAATATGGAATAACAATATATATAAAAAGCACCCATTTCATTTATGCTACTGATGTAATAATCTTTGGCTTGGAGATGAAGGATTAAAAGATAAATGATGAATATTTTGGAATTGCGTGTGACTTTGTGAGGTTGATCCTACATTTGATGCATGGTTTTGAAATGGCCAATGGCTTGGTGAAGGATGAAAATAACTGTGCCTGTGAGTTTGTGGATTATAAAAATGCATTTGGTATAGATTGGAGGCATTGTGGCTTTGGGGATAACCAAATTGTATTTGGTCTGGGTTGGGTGGATTGTGTGGTGAGTGGATGTGTGTATGTGTATGTGAAGCCTGAAATTGCATTGGGCTTGGTGATGTGGGATTTGATGTACTACTAGTGTCTAGTGGCGGCTGCGCCGCCTGTATATCTCTAATATTGAGGCCATCTTCCAACATACTATACATTGATTTATTGTTATTAATACTATGTTCTAATCTAGAACCATTCATTCTTCTTGTCTAAATATATGCTTAAATACAACATTTAGGAGTTTAGGCTCTAAGCCTACTTGAGTCACAAACAAATCTTTAGCATTTTTTACTCTGGATAAACCCACATATAACTGACCATGTGCAAAGACTTGGTCTTTCAAAACTAAAGAAACTTGACCCATCGTCTGACCCTGACATTTGTTAATAGTCATAGAAAAAGCTAAACATACTGGAAATTGATATTGGTAAAACCCAATTTTTACCATCAAATCACCTTCATGATAGAGTGTGATTTTTGGAATCAAAATTGGCTTATTTTTGAATGGTCCTGTCAATATTTGCCCACTCATAGCCTTTGAGCTAAGACCTTCAATCAGTACCCTGGTCCCATTGCACAGGCCTTCATTTATGGACAAATTCCGCAGTAAAATCACCGGCACGCCCACTTTCAACTCCAACCTGTGCCCTGAAAAACCTGGACAAGATATAGTGTCAAGAGCTTTGACTGATACCGCTTGGGGATTGTCATCACCAGTCTTGTCTATGGACCAAGAAATCAAGGATGGGCCTGCGATTTTACTCAACATTCTATTATTAATTTCGGAGCTGTCCGCATTCAGAGGTGTTAGAATCATCCGCTCGCCCAGATATTTAGCGTATGTCTTGCGGCTTTGATAAATCTTTGAATTAATGGATTTATACGTCGCCTTCATAGCCTGAGTGAAACACAACTTCGTTTTTAGTTGACAATCAACCGGTAAGTGATTCAATTTGATGCAATCATTGTTGTGAATTTGTCTTGACCCTTCTCCTATCTGCAACAATTCTTTGGCAAAGTCAACACTATTTGAATCAGACTCTGTAGCTAACCCAAGACCAAGCCTCACGTTCTGCGTCAAGCTGAACACTTTGATTTCAGGCCACAGATACGACAATTTCAAAGTGGCTTCCTCGGACCTAGGATAAACGCCCGCCTTGACCACAGGCAACGTTTGGCGGAAATCTCCGCTAAAGATAACAGTTTTGCCCCCGAAAGGCCTCGAATCTTGCATTAAATCTCGGAGGCTCCTATCTACCGCTTCGATGGTGTATCTATGCATAGCCACTGCCTTGTCCCACACAATCAAGCGAACTTGGTGTAAGCTGCGTCCTATTTGGTCGTTATGTGTAAAATTACAATAAGTTTCATCTGAAAACTTGATTAGTATCTTGAACGCAGTATGAGCCGTTTGTCCTCCGGGAATGAGTAAGGCCGCTACACCAGTCGACGCGACCGCGACCACGCGCTGATCCTTTGAATGAAAATAATCTATGATACAATTCAACAAAAAAGTTTTGCCCGTGCCGCCTGGGCCATCTAAATAATATAGTGCCCCCTTATTTTGGACTTGAAAATATTGATTATCCACAGCGTTGTAAAATGATTTCTGTGCTGGGTTCAAGAGACTATGAGTTATGGCCCAGCACTCCTGAGCAGGGACCACGATTTGTTCTCCGTGTTCCATAAGTTCAATTTCTCGAAGAATCATGTTATCCTGAGCCAACAGGTGCAGTCCAACTTCGTCGAGATCTGACCCCATGGAACTTAATATCTGGCCAATTTGGTATAAGCTCAAAGCTTTGATTTTTTCCATTTTTGGTTGACTAACATTGTACCTGGTTCTAAGAGTATATTCTGCATTGTCGCCTAGATAGATCCAATGGTCTAAGAAAAGTCTCATTGGAGCGGCCAGGGAACTATATAATAATATGATTGCAAACATCAACCTGAGTTGGTGTCCGGTTTTGAATCTTGCACCTTCACATAAAGCCTTGTCGTATTGTTTGTCATTGACCAGAAGGCCCAAAGCATCAGCCGCCTCTCTACAAGTTCCGTAGACGGTCCCATTAGCTGATTTTAGATCATTCCAGGACTGGATATTTTTGCAGTGAATTATTATTAGCCTTAAATAATAATGTTTGCCTTGGTGAATGGATATAAAATGTATCCTCCCAACTGTGTTCAAGGTCCGTTTCCAAGGTAGACATTGATTGTCCCCGTCATCCCACCAAAAATACCGTGGAATTTCATGGAAAAAACAATCTTGGGCCGAGACACCGAGACCATGGATGACGTCCCGGTTCAATTCAAAAAACTGATTGAGCATCATCCGTTGGGCTTTATCATCACTAATCTTGTCTTTTGCCTGTTTTTTAGATGTGTAAAAGATTGATTGGCAATTCTCTTCGTGAATTCCTAGTCTTTGCACCGCTGGAAACCTATCAGACAATTCAAATTGGAAAATTCTCCAAGCAGCTAAAGGTAAGCAAAAGGATCAGCCAAATAGCTTTCTTATGATACAATAAATAAAAACAACTCACCTTCCATAGGGTCAATATAGCGTTCAGGATGCAAGTGGGCCGGGTTCGGGCCAAAAAACAGTGCCCAAACCCGCCCCGCACAATACCACGGGTCGGGGCGGGTCGGGTCAGATTTGAAATTAAGATGTCCATACCCGCCCCAATGTTAAGGCAGGCGGGTCCGGGGCGGGTCCGGGGCGGGTCCGGGGCGGGTCGTGCCTGACCCGAGCAAATACAGCACTTCAATCGCAATTTGTTTCATTTTTCTTGATTTGTTGTGTGTATATATTGTAAAAAACATGATAATAAGAGTAGAGCAGACTACATGTGTATATTTGGCATTTTGTTCATGTATAGATATAAAAGACAATCGGATAAAAGAAAAGACGGCTTGGACATCACATGTATAAAAATAAATAGATAGAAAGAAATGAAATGTAGAAGAAAAAGGAAGGTCGATTTGCAACCTCAGTCAATAAGTTTGACTTCATCATCGTCTTCCGCGTTGTTGAGGCCCTCGTTGTGCCGGATCCAATCCTGGCCACAGACAAGAGCCTCAAGAGTCTCTGGCTTGAGGCGGCTACGAGAATCGCTAAGCACCCTACCTCCGGTTGAAAATGCTGACTCCGATGCGATTGAGGTCATCGGAATCATGAGGATAATTCT
>LUKR01000325.1:0-21033 GCA_019395275.1 Puccinia brachypodii | reverse complement strand
GGAATTTAATGGTGCCTGGGTCTGAGAGAGTGTGTGTTGGTTGTTCCTGATAGAGTTCTCTAAGAACTCCAGTTTGTCTCTTGCGATCCAGTCTTTGCTGGCCAGGATCATATCCTCTCTGCCAACTAGGAATGCAAGGAGATCTTGACTTGAGATTGCTTGGTTTAAGGCTGTCTGCATCAGGTCAATGTTCCCGGCTTCCCTGGCGCTCACGAATAACACCCATTGTTGATTTAGCATAGCCATGGCTATGTCGGACTGTGGAGTGGAGTAAACTTTGTCCATAGGTGCCGTCGAATTCTCCCACATTGTTTCCCTTTGAGGGAGAGGAGCTGGGGTCCTCATGGTTATATCTGTGACTACCGGTGGGAAATTTGCAGGATGTTCCATCATTTGGGAAGCATTCATTGTCAATCTAGACTTTGCCAGAGGGTTGATGGCTTTGGGAGTAACACCTAGGTCCATATCCAGTGTTCCTGGCGAGGGGAAATTTCTGCCGGAGTTTGGTAGCGGCGGCAGACTGCTCTCTAACTCTGTGAAGTTGTTCCTCGGCGGCGGGGCTGAGGGCAGATTGTCTTGCAAGGGATTCTCTTTGCTGTTGTTGTTCAATTGAGAGGTCTTGGCCATTTCTTAAATGAGCACCCATAGTGATAATTAAAGAAACTGTTTTTTTTTTGTTAAGCTATTTGAGAAGAAAAGATAAGTGGAATAAGGAGAAAACTACCTGTAGCTTTTTCTTGATCCTTTTTAGTCCGTTTCTTCGTGCAGCACGTAGCTATAGGGATGGAGTGGTATCTTCTAATCAGTTGGCCATTCTTGGGTCTAGCTATCTTTTGATTTTCTGAAAGGTCTTTGCGGCTTGATTCAGAAGACAAAGGAGATAGCTCTGAGGATAAGGATCTAAGAGACAGGTTTTTCTTCACTTTTCCAAAAGAAGAAAATGTACTAGCGGTTAGAATAGTGAACTGAAACTAGTTGAGAATATGAAAGAACTTTATTTTTTTTCTTTTGTATATATCATTTTTAATATATATATATTTTTATTTGGAGATATCTAGAGAAAAGAAAATTTCTGGATAAATTTTTATTGAAATAAATCAGTGAGAGCGCTTATATATATATATATATATATTATTTTAGAGAGATAGAATAATAAATATTCTTTTTAGAGCCGTATGATAAAAAGGTCAGATGAAATATGGATATATAATTTCCCAATGAGGTCCCCAATTGTGAGCCGGCATCTCTTTAGTGAAGTGCGGACACAAAGGTAAGGGTATGAATTGTTATTTTTATTACAAAGAAAAATTCAGAGAGAAACAAATAGGGAGAAATGGATGAAGAAGAATAGAGAGAAATAGAGAGAAAAATAGAAATTAAGAGTAATTTTTTGTCTTTTATTATTTTATTATTATAGATGCTCTTTTAAATCTCAGACCAGTCTATATAAGACTGCTGGTAAGCTGCTTTTAAGCTAGCCTTTCCTTTCTTGAGAAACAGAAGGAGGTCTGGTACAATGAATTGTACAGCCACAGTTTTTGTAGAACAAAAGAAACTGGTTAGGTTCTTTACTGGGAAACCTATGGGGTTTTCTAGTTAAACCACAAAACTATTGATAAATTTTAAGAGGGATCTTTTTTTTTGTTTATTGATTCTTTTTTATTTAATCTTTTAGAGAGGAAAGTGAGAGAGAAAAAGAACAAGAACTTGGAGAAAAAATAGAGAAATAATAAATGGAAAAGGGGGGTGACTTACTTGAAGAATTAATGATACAAAAATGTGGGATTAATTCTAAGAAGTAGGGGACCTTTAGTTTTCCTTTAAGTATTTTTCACGGTGTGCCTTAATCCTGCATGTACATTGTTTTTTGAGGTTCTGATTTTTTTTGTGTCTGGGGGAAAAAGCCGCAAAGCTTTGAGAGGGCCAGGTATATCTGGAAGTCTATCTCAAATCTCCCTTTTTTACTTTTCCCACATGTCTATCCCCCTTCAATACAATCTCAAAGGGGATCTGTAGACATGTGGGAGCTTTGCTCAGGGGAGAGCAGCTGCGGGCCGCAGTGAGGCGCGTAAGTCAACAAGTTCAAGTTGGTCAGGAGCGCGTGGGGCAAGGACATCCAAATTGGATGTAATGCTAGAGATGTACAGTAGAAGTGTTACTTCTAGGGGGTTTCACAGGAAATGGAATAGAGAAACTTATATTGAAATTACATGAATAATCTGATTATGAAATCAGATTGTTTTTAAAATAAATATTTACAATTTAATAGCAGACTTTTGGTCAGCTGAGCTGACTCTAAGGCTGACAATGAGTGCCATATCGCCATATCTAAGAGTAGGGACAGGTCCTTCCTTTCCTTTCCTTCCTTGATTGATCTTGGGCCTGAGTTTTTGTTGGCATCCACTGGGTCATCCGCTGAACATTTGGAAAAACACTTGCTTTGTCACTCAGTTTACATTCTTCCTGGGTTTACACAAAATCTTAACTTACCAGTTCCTTTCCCTGTTAAATGGGATGCCCCTATAAGCTCTCTTAGCCCTACTTCTTGATCAGGGGTCCTCTTATCTTTCCACAAATTTGTTTGTTCTGTAAATAGGTCTGGCACAAGTGCTGAATGTGGTTCTGCTGGGGTCTTCAAGACTGCCTGTGTTGACCTTTGAAGGCCCTGGGTTCCTCCTTTGCCTCCTGTGGTGTTGGTTTACAAGGTTTGTGTGCCTTCTGCTTTGCCAGTTGCTGTAAGTTTTCCTTTGATGTTGTTGGAATCCTCCTTGTGTTTTTCAGTGTCCACAACACTTATCTTAGGTTGTCCGCTTGGCCTTGGTCCTGTCAATGGTGTCAAGTCTTTGAGTTGAAGAAAAACAGATGTTGATTGCTTAAAGACCTAAACCAGAACTGAGAAAACACACAAAAAAAATATATATATATATGAAAAAGTTAGAAAAGGAAGAACAAGTAAAAAATAAATAATAAGATGTGTATTGTTTTGTACCAAAAGAGAAGAGTTTATCAGATGAGATTTTTAGACCAAAATACAGGACTTTAAGATAGACTGAAGATGTAAGACAAATACTAGAAAGAAGTAAAAATAAAGAAAGTGAGAATGTTTTAGTTTGATGATGTTAATGTGAGATTGAGTATTTAGTCTTTCTCACCAAGTTGAACATAAAATTTTCTGTCAATGTGAGAGGATAGTATGAGGAATATTTGAGAATAAGATAAGATTTGTTGATTGGAAGATAGTTGATAAGGATGTTTAGGGTGAGAAGATGTTTTAGAAAATGTGATCGGAAAGATTGTGAGAAAGATATTTTGAGGAGTAGATGATTGAGAAGAGCTGATGAGATGAGTCCAATGAGCGGAAGCGAGATGGGGGAGCGAAGGGAAAGATTTAATTGTGAGAAGATAATTTGAAAAAGATGAGACAAGATTGTTTTGATTGAGAAAATTTGAATTTTTCTAGAATTTGAGATTTGTGTTTTGTGTACGAGTATGAGATGTGAAATACAAGTGAAATGTGAGTAATAGCAATGAAGACAGACTGATTGATTTGTCTAAGAAATTAGAGATATACATAAGAAAGAAAAAACATTTGAAATAAAAGAAAGACAACATTAGTAACAAAAAGAAAATGATGTAGAAAGAAATATATAAGAAACATGAGACAGAATTTCAACATGAGTGTGTCTGATACTGCCTGTAAGTTGTTTGTCATGTTGACAAAAAATGGTTGCCTACTGCTTCACTGATTATGATGGTGATGTGTGGCAATGAATAGCAATGGGGGTTCCTGGAGTGGTTGATCACCTATCCTGGTGAGGTAGGTTGGCCATGCTAAATGGCTACCTTTGCTAGCCAGCTCCACCCCTGCGCAGTCACCTGGGATACATCACCCTTGCTGCCTCATCTAGGAGGCTGGTTTTTCATTCAGCGCGGCAGCCTGGACAAAATCCACATCCTGCTGCGCTCCCTGTAATCACTGTTGGATTTCGGACAGTTCACAAGAAGAAGACATCCATGTGAAACCTTCTCCAATTGAGTGGTGTACAGATACAAGCTAATTTCAAAATCAAAAACTCTCTCAAGCTCACAATTTCATCATTCAACCCGCTTTCAATATTTGATTTAATGATCAGTCTCAGCTTTTGCCTTTTTCACTCCAAATCCTCGCTCTCCTCTTACTCTTTAGATCTCTCTCTTCGCTTGTCCAATCCATCATTTCCTCTTCCGAATTCCCATAAAAACAAACCCTCTCAACTCTCATTGCTTCACTCATACTCCATTATTGACTTATGTCAACTCTCCTCTAAACCACTCATCTCTCCGTTTGCTTCCCTCTCTACACTCTGCTTTCTTGTTTTCCCTTTCCTTTTATCTTTCTTCTTCTTCTTCTCATCAACTATCCCTCTCATTGTAACTCTTTGCCACTATCATCAATATCATCATTTTCATCTAAAGCATTCACATCGACAACCTCAGCACATCAATCCGACTTTATTGAATCTTAAATAAATATTTAACTTTCCTTCAACCAAATTTGGTGAGAAAAAGTACTGGCCGCTCTTTGTGGAATCTCGGCCAATCTTTTTTTATTTTCTTCTTTTCTATTTTATTTTATTTTATTTTATTCTTCTTAAAAAAGAGTCCGCCGTCTCCTTAGTCCATTAGTCCATCAACAATCTTGTCTTGTCTATCTTTTTTAATTATCTTATCTCTCAGGTACATTTCATTATCATTCCCTTTTCTCCAGGTCCTTCTTTTTTGTTTTCTTTGCTTATTTTCTTTTTCTGACTTTTTTCTTTTGATTCTCTCAGCCTGGTCCTATTTTAGTAATCCAAAATTCATCAATCACTCATTATTGATTTGGCTAGCTTGATAGCCAGCTCATTACAGAGGTTTTCTAAAAAGTTCCTAGTTGTGTTAGGAAGAGACAGTGGATTATTTTCTTCTTGATTAATGGGTAGATCATTGGTGGTCCACCTTGTAAAATTGCTGAAGCACTTGTAAATTTCTTCAAAATGAGTTCCTTACTGCCCTTTGACATCATCTAGTTTGGATTCTTGTGTCCATCAATGTAATCTCTTTAGCATATGCTGGTAGAACAAAATACACACACCCAATTGTTTTCTAGTAGAATCTATGTCAATTGGTCTCTCCCACTTCTCCACCAAGATTCCTAGTTGTTGAATAAGCTTATAAGAATCCTCAAAACCCGCTTGCATACAGTCAAACAAGGGGTCCTTAAAAATTTGATTTACACAATTCAGTTGGAAGAATTTGATGTGTTTTTTGTGTTGGTCATTGAATTGGCCAGGTTTATCAACTGGCCCTTCTGGAAAGAGGGTGTAGAATATAGATTTGATTTGATCTAAACTATCTTCAATCTCTGGCTGGATATCCAGGATCAGCTTGAGTGTTGAGTCTGCTTGGATCTTCTGTAAGTGTGATGATGGGTCTAGTATCCTTGAGATAGTTGTGAGCTGCTGTTTTAGTAGAGGGGTGAGACTCAATTGCAGTTGTGTTAGAATTATATTTTCTTTTCTCACACCAACTTGTTTAGCATCCATAGGCTCCCCTGTACTGGACTGGGGATAGTGTGTATACTTAATTGTGTCACATTTCATAGCCAGTCATCTAAATCCCTGGAACACCAATTCTAGAGGAATTTTGACAGAATCAGATTCAAGTCAATTAGCTTTTGGATGAAGCAATGATGTGGGACTAAACTCACCTCCTTGATCCCAATGGTCTTACATTTTCTTGGAAAAACAACACCCAACAACCGTTGGTGGGTGTTGTTTTTCGAATTTGACCCCCGGTTTTGGGTGCCATCCAACATTTTTTTTTTTAATTTGTTTCTTCTGGGTGACGTCTGGCTAATCCAAAACCCAAGAGGGGTCTGTTTGGGTGTTGCCTTGCCCCAAAAACCCAAAAGATAAAACCTCCACTTCTGCACCCAACCAAGTTGTCAAATATCTCCTTCTTCCCTCTCCCCTTCCTCTTTGTCTACTTCTGAGATAACTAGTTCTTTTACTTCTTCTACAATAGACTCCACTTCTTCTTCTTCTTCTATCCCATTTGTAGATTTACAATGGTTAATGTTGGTTGATAATCAATTTAATCATTTGCCGTTATTCAAAACTGAATTTGAAGGCCATGATTGTAATCATCTTTATCTCTCTTGACTCTTTTTTCTTCTAGTACTTTTTTTTGTTTACTTTATCTTATATAAAACAAATCCCATTCTCTCCTTTTATTTATTTATTATTGAATCAGATTCTTCTTTCCCCTATCAACTCAATTCTTAACAAAAGCCAAAATATATAAATAAAAAGAAATAAATAAACTGGAAATAACGGAAAAAATAAATTGAAATGAAATTTGATCTCTCTCTCTCTCTTTCTATTTATGGCTTGTACTATCTTTTTTATTTTCTTTTTATTGGCTGTTTGTCTATTTGTTTTTGAGTTTGTTGAAATCCTATATATTATTATTATTGTTTAAACGGGGTGAGGCAACCTGTTGGATTAGCCAGACAACGCCCAGAAAAAAGAAGAAAAATGTTGGACGACACCCAAACCCGGGGTTCAAATTGGAAAAACAACACCCGGCGACCGCCTGTCAACAGTCGTTGGGTGTTGTTTTTCCAAGACCCTTCTTTTACGCATCGCCAAGTAAATAAATACACACTCCTTGCCAATCGCGTGACGCGTCCACCGTCCAGAGCGTTTCCCGCGGATTACATTGGATAGACCGACGAAGAGCCTGCCCACCGGATAAAGTTCCTGACTAGCAACACATGAATCCGATCAGAATGTTTATGGATTCAATTTTGGTGAGTAAAAGGCCTCCTGATTTCTTGAAGTTCTCCGCAACGTATTCAAAAAGCATGAAGAGCAGACATACCCATGAGATTGATTGTAAGAAATATTTTGGCGCATTAATGAACAGGCGGCAATTGCTATTCCGAGACTGTGCACTGCTGGGGCTGTGCGCTGGCAAGAAGGATGGTGAACATCAGATCGAAATTATTTATTTACATAAATACACTTCGGTCTGAGATCGCCCCCTGCCGAGTACCCGAGCGGCTCCCCGGTACAGCCCCGCATCTCCCCGCCGCGTCCTACTCCTACTCGAGCATTCCGTGCTAACTTGTTCTCAACCACCAACAGCTTTCCTGTCCACCATGGCACCAGCAACTAGCGCGAAAGCCGACAAGCGACAACGGTCGATTGCCCAGATGTTCGGAATCACAGAGCCCTCGTCCACAGCTGCGAACAAAAAGTCTTCAGCCAGCGCTTCCTCCTCCACTCCGTACGTGAGCCGTTTGTTGCATTCACGTTCGCAGCTCTAGTTGGACAGAATTGTACTGGACCGTATCTCAGAAACTCAATGTTGCTCTATACTCGGGTATTCAGCACATCGGCTAGGGTCACAGCATCTATTCCCAAGTCGAACAAAGGCAAGACATCGAAAGTGCAAAGTCTGATGACCGCCGGACGGTTAGCTCGCGTTGCTTACCAGAAGTTGCAGCCGATCGATCCTGAAAGTTATCGAGAATCACTATCGAGCGAATTCAAGGAACTTCTGGCCCTTGAACTCGATCCTGAACATGGCCTCGGTCCATCCTACCTCCACGTCCTACGCGCTCAACTCACTCAACAATACTTCCTCGATCTCAAACGGTTCTTGATCGCTCAGGGACTCAATCAACCGCGTAATGATATCTTTCCAACTGCTAAGAATATCTATAATTGGAGTCGTGCTACACCACTAGACAAGATTCGAGTCGTCATCATCGGACAGGATCCATATCATGGTCCTGGTCAAGCTCACGGCTTATCATTTTCGGTCCCCAAAGGTATCCCAATCCCCGGTTCGTTGAGAAATGTGAGTGATTCATGTCTCTTGAAAATGATGTCGAAAAAATAACAGTACGTGAAGTTGATGTACACCAGCTGATATCCTTCATCAATGCCCAGATTTATCAAGAACTGAAGCGTGAATATCCAGAGTTCAAACCACCTGGCCACGGCACTCTCCGATCTTGGGCCGAATCAGGGGTCTTACTTCTTAACACGTCACTAACAGTTAAAAAGGCTTCGGCGGGCTCACATTCCAATCAAGGATGGGAACAGTTTACGGATGCGGTGGTGGATGCGATTGACCTGTATGGGGGACTGGGACTATTGGAAAATCAAAACTCTGCGGAAGTAGAAGATCCGATCGAACCTATATCCAAGCGAATAAAACTAGACCATCCGAGTTCATCAGGAGACTGCTCACCTGAAGCCAAATATTCGAAGGATGTAGTAACCTCAGCTTCCGACTCAAAGCCAACCACCTCTGCTTCAGATTCTATCCCAACGACCTCTGCTCCGGACGATGCAAAACTTGCAACTTCTTCAGTCCCTGATGAGCCAGATAAAACACTTATCGACGACAAACCATCCACCGACGTTCCTGATAATGAGCTGGCTTCGATTGAGAAGAAAGAACCAGCCCCAGTGTCTTCTGATCAAAACTCAGTGGACACCAAAAACTCTGTAGATGTCGCAGCAAGTATTCAAACGCCATCAACAAAACCAACTGAAGATCCGAAATCTCAAGAATTACCGGGGTTCGGTAAGGGAGTAGTCTTTCTTTGTTGGGGAAAATGGGCGGCTGATCGAGTCTCACGATTATCAGAGGTAATAATTTTTCTTCTCCCATCTAATGATTCAAAGCGGAAAGTTATGATCAGTGTAATTGATCTATTATGTCCTATGTATCCATATCTCCAGTCGAAACATTTGATTCTCAAATCCGCTCATCCTTCCCCCCTCTCAGCTCATCGTGGATTCCTGGGAAATAATCACTTCACGTTGGCTAATCAATGGCTAGAAAATAAGTATGGTGAATCGGCTAAGATCAATTGGTGCGATTTGAAACCTTAACAAAACAAAATTAAAAAATCATGGGTGTCCATCGTTTATATGTTCCTCTATGTACTTTTCTGTTTAAATCTATTAAATTATTGTTTTGATTTCCTATTTCTCGCACAGTCACAATGCTCTATGTTTCAGTGCTTGTGCAATCCAAAGTCAATCTCATCTTAGCCAACCAGAGATATGAAAATTAGCAATTGGTAAGAGTACTCAGGAAGATTTCAAATCAATGCCCGATGTATGACGGGACTGGTCGGAACAGATCCATCAAGTGATGTTCTCGGAAATGACTAACTTCCACTTGTCGTCATTACTCCTATTGTCATACTTGCACATGAGGAAATAGTGGACTGGAGCAAGACGGAAAGGCGATCACTCACATCTTGGCCAATCCGGCTGCGAATAATTGCTCAAATCTATGGATCAGGAAAACCCATCGATCCCTCCCTTCTTATCCTTACGGCTAACCACGGTAGTCTTGATTGTTGAATATTCGAGTAGCATCGGTGGACGGACGCATTGGATGGATACCACTTGCAAGAACTTCTTTGTGTTCGGAACTTTTCTTACCCCGAACACCAAAAAGATTAATACATCATATTAATCTCCTCGCAGAGTTGGCCAAACTCAATACAAGTCCATCCCTTATCATTGCTGATTGTTAGTTAGGAGGTCCGACATATTTATTTAGCCACCGCATACATAAACCGTTCAACTTGGGGCACTGCCGGACGACTCACAATGCCAAGGTTGAATTGATGACGATGTAGGAGACTACTGGACCATGATGCCAAGTAGAACAAAAGGAGAATTCTAGGATAACGGAAAAAAATATAGGAAAACAAGATCTTATAGGTATCACTTCCTCATAAGTAAACAGATGGCACAACAATTAAACGCTGCCAGATTCGTGTGTTGCTGATTAGGAACTTTGTCCGGTGGCGGCTTTGTTGTCGGTCTATCCGATGCCATCCGCGGGACACGCTCCGGACGGTGGACGCGTCACGCGATTGGCGAGGAAGCGTGCATTTATTTACTTGGCGACGCGTAAAAACATCCAGCCGCCAGGAGCCATCGAAAATGCAAGACCATCATCGGGATCAGGGGGGTAAGTTTAGTCCACTGTCATCATATCATTGCAAAGCTAATTGGCGAACTAACTCTGCCGAAATCCCTCTAGAACTGGTGTTCCGGGGATTCAGACGACTGGCTAGTAAATGCGACACAACGAGCGATACACGCTATCCCCAGGCCAGTACGGGGGAAACTGTCGATGTCAAACGAGTCCGCCCAGAAAAAGAAGGAATGCTTCTACTCCAACTCCAATTGAGTTTCGTACCTCTCTTACAACAGCAGCTCGCAACTCTCTCAAGGATACTAGACCCATCATCCTACCTACAGCGCAACCAAACAGACTCGACATTCAAACTGATCCTAGAAATCCAGCTAGAAGTTGAACATAATTTAGATCAAATCAAATCTGTATTCTACACCCTCTGTCCAGAAGGGCCAGTTGATGAACCTAGCCGATTCGATGACCAACATAACCAACATGTCAAATTCTTTCAACTGAATGGCGTAAATCAAACAATTACTGATCACTTGTTTCACTTGATGCGTGGAGGTTTTGAGGAAGCTTCTAGACTTATCCAGCAACTGGGACTCTCGGTGGAGAAGTGGGACGGGCCGATTGACATAGATTCTACTAGAAAACGATTCGTCGAACAAACATCCGGCAGCCAAGATATACTCAGGAAACTTCATCAATGGACAAAAGAGTCTGAACTAGATAATGTCGAAGGGCGGTGGGAAACTCAGTTTGACGAAATTGATGAGCACTTGAGCGATTTTACAAGGTGGACCAATAATCTACCCATTAATCAAGAAGAAAATAATCCACCGTCTCCTCCTACCACAACTAGGGATTTTTTGGGGAACCTTCGCAGTGAGCCGGCTATCAAGCTAGCCAGATCAATGATTCCGGTCACCAAACTATCAAGAGTGTTTTTTAAGAAATTTATGAGAAGCGGGATAGATAGAAAGCGACTGCCATTGTTCACGAGGATGTGTACTGATCAACTTGAGAAACTAGCCGATACACCCTTAACTTTTCAGTACGATCTTGACAACTTCAAACAGCTCTTAGCAGATGAAAGCTTCAGCCGAGTATTTCCAAATAGCCTGCTCATCGAGACTGTCAATAAAATTAAAACCGGTTTAGAATATGCCCTATTTTTAGTTGTCCTTTATTTTGTTCCAATCATTCCCAATGATGATGATGTAATCAGTGGATCATCTCCTGCTTCAAATAAAGAATACTTCCAGACCTGGTTTGTGGATTGGTTTACTACATTCACTTTGTCAATTGACAATGTTATCAAAACTACTAAATCCATTCAAAATGATCCCCAATAGTCACTTTCTTCTCTTTACCACTCTCAAACAAACAATTCACACTATCCAGTAAAAGGGAAATATGTATACAACACAACATCGGCATTGTTCCAAATTTCTCCCCTCTTAAGCTTAGAGCATCCATATCAGTTGGTTTAAATTTTTGCTAAATTTGACGGCCTGTTTCAGGCGGGTTAGCTTACCAAGGTTGATGGGCGCATTGGTTTGGTTAGTGTAAGAATTGGAAAACTTAAAAAGTAAATTGTGTTAGGATCAAATGAACTTCTTTTGTAAATGTAAAGGGCAGCTCATACCTTGAAAAGCAGAGGTAGACAACAAGGGAGTAAGACAACTCAAATTGTGATGAGAAAGCAATAAAGGTGCACAAGAAAAAGAAAGAGAAACCACAAGTTCTTGACAAGAGTGTTTGAAACAATAAAGAGATATATAACAACACAGAACAAGATCTTTGCAAGGTTGATTTTTGGTGGATAGGTGTTTGACTAAAGAAAAAGGTTTGATGTTAAGTATTAAGTTAATGGGAACAGTGGTATGTGGTGATCTGTGATGAAAAGGATGTGGATGAGAGCAAATCAGTGAGGAAGCTTGTTATTTTATCCTCTAAGCAGGTAAGAGGTACTTCTGGGTTGAGTTGCCAAGGGAAGAAATCCTGCCCTGAATTGGCTTAACATGTGTGACTAACACATGCTAAGCGTTACCAGATTTGGGAACACTTGATACAAATTATAAGTAATTTTTACTCCAGCAGGTTGTTAATGGATACTGATGCTCTCACATTTCCTATTAACTCCTCTTACCACAGGGATCCAACAGGACTGATGCAGATGCTCTTATGTGATTTCCAATTTAATATGTTGTACAGTACCCTCCCAGTTATTTATGACCATCTGTATTGAGGTCAAAGCAACACTGGGTTGCTACAATACCCTACATTATCCATGTTATCTGGGTAATGTAGTGGGGTGACAGGTGGCCAAGCTATGTTAACATTACCCATAACAGTGTTTAGGTCCCCTTTGGCTGTAGTGTAATGGTGGACTTGTCAAGTCACAACCTATGGACCACAAAGGGGAATTGGTTTGCATTTATTGGTGCAGCAATAGCATAGATAAATTGTGACTGGGAATATATAGTTCAACATTTAACAGGTAAGATGATCCTGTGGAAGCATGCTGGTCACCTCTTGGCACGGTGTGGGAAGCCAACCAAAAGCTCCACACACACACACATCCACCAGATATCACATAAAGGTCACTGTCTCCCTGGCACCAAAAGACCTCAAATCACAGAACCCAGCACTGTGACAAAATCAAACTAGTGACAGGCCTAGAATCTCTAGGGCACCCATTTAGTTTAGGGATGCAGTAACAATACATTAATTGGACTTAAAATAGGCATTAGAAATACAATAAATACAATTATATAATCAGAGAAATTAATAATAGAAGGAGAAATCTTAGTTTATTCTATCTTTGCTTATCTTTTCTTTCTCTTTTAAATGATTTTCCCTTTTCTTTCTCATATCAGAAGATGTTTCACTTTCACATTCATTTCTTTTGGAATCCATTCTCATAACTCCATCTCAGAGATAAGTACATCACACATGCTCATTACCGGTTCATTCCTCATCTCATAGCCTATCCATTCCATTCCTAGACTAGATAAGAACTGGTATAGGCCAAACCATCTGTTTCTCATATCATATTAGATCCTGTTGAATATAAATAGAGACTCTCCTCCCACTGTATTTTAGAATCATCATCCTTCCATGTCCTGAAATCATAGATAGTGATTGTTTGCCATTACCAGTATACCATTCCATCACCATTTGGAGTATAACTGGAGTATCTTAAGTAGAGGGTCTATTATTGAGTGCTATCCTTGGAGTGATTGGCCATCCCAAACATTAAGAGAAACATTGAGTCCATTAAACTGAAGAAGAAGAGATCCTCTATTAATGCCACCATAAATATAAGCAAGATATTCCTCTTGTCTTGTGTCCCTGCTCTCCACAGCTATTAGGGAGGCAGCCCCTCAAGCACACATCCCTTTCAAGCTCTGACTCCCACAACAGCCAATCATAGCCCTCCTTTAGAAAAACAACCTCTAAAAGAAGATAAGTTTTTAGTCCTTCTTGGCCTGGTGCCAATATTTCTGTTTCCATTTTTACATGCTTGCCCAGACAACCAATTCAAGCTCAAACAATAATATTATGGCAGCCAAAATGTATGTGTTGCTGAAAAGCAACGGGAACAACAGGGACCCTTCTACAATGCAAATCTGGTGCATTTGCCATAAGTTTGCACTTATTGTCAATGCAGGCTTGGCTGTGTTATCCCTGAAGACCTTGCCTCCTGGGAATACAAAGCATCCTGTTTTGTGCTTCTTCCCAGTCCTTGGAAAACTTGACAAGGAAAAAGAATATTAATTCCCTTTTCCTCAACCTGTGTCAGCTCAAGTAAATGAGATCAAAAGAGGGGTGATAATTACACACCCCTCCGTTTGGTGCACACCCAGACCCACACCCCTAAGAGGGGAGGGGGGGTGTGCAACCTTGCCCACCTATTGGAAGAGAGGTGTGCAACCTTGAGGGGTGTGTATACACTCTGTACACTTGGTGAGAGGTGTACAGGGGTTGTACACCTCCTCTGAGGAAGGGTGCTCAGTGCACCTCACCCCTCACCCGCTGGTATTTGAAACAGCACGCGAGATAACCTGAAAAGGGGGAACCTCCGTGGTTTCCACAATGAACAGAAACACAAAAAAATGCTATCACATACTTTCCTCCACTTGACCACTTTGGGAGATGGAGATGAGCATTGTGAATATCCACGGCAGGTCTCACTCCAACATTTTGGGTTGACACACTGTCCCCGGGCAAAGCAACCCTTGAGATTTACTCAAGTCCACTTTCTGCAAGGGAGAGGAGTTGATTCATATTCAGCTCAATGACCGGAGTTCTTCCACTAGAGCCCCATTCACCCCACCAAATTTATTTCTTGTTTCCCGCTGCATCAGCATTGGCCCAGAGCCACCTTTATTGTACATTTTTGAATTAGTTTATTAGATTGATTGCTCCTACCTTTTGACTTATTCTTGCCGCTTCTTGCCAATCCAACCCAATCCCTGCACCGCATTGCTTGTTTATTGTAATTCAACCCCCAGCAACCTCAACAAATCTAAACCATCTTCGCCCCAGTCCATTTGATCTTAATCAGGCCCCAGAACAGCTCCCTTCTACAATTGAACAATTTCTCTTACCCGCTTGTAAAATCTCTGATGTTGTTCCCCCTCCTTTTACGCAAGACATTCCAGCCCCCAATGGCATTTGCGTCCCTCCAAATGCCCTCAGACTTGTCCGCCAGGTTGATGGGATACCTCCTTCATTCCCCACCAACCCCCATTGCTTCACCATTCCAGGGAATTCATCAACGGATGCAGAAAATCTTGTTCATGCAATGGGGGCCACCATCCGGTGGACACGGCAAAAGTTGACCGACAACACCTCCAAACTGACGGGCACACCAACAGGTAGTGGTCGCCAGTCAGAGTTCTTCTTCAAGATGGAGTATGTATGTCCTGGTAGTGGCCAACTTGAACGGGCCCCCAACTCTTGCAAGCATCACCCATCAAGAAAATGTGGATGCTTGGCCAAGTTTGTCATTACCCACAACATCCAGACAAATACAATCCGAGTGGTATGGTCTTGGCACCACAATCATGATCCATACTTGTATGAAGACATGAAGCGTTGCCGAACCCCTGCAAATGTAGAAAAATGGCTTGATGATTGTGTAGTGTCCGGTCTGGGGTGGGAAGCAATTCAGCGACTCATCTGCTTGCCTGATCTGTTTGCAGTAAGTAATTTCATCATCTCCTACTTTGTTTGAAACATGCCTGTTGGGATTTGAGACTGATGTTCCATTCAATTCAGTTGGACAAAGCCCATTTTGTCGCCGAGGCTAGGGAGATCAGTTATGACAAGGTTCGCTACCTAATCCGCAAACGTGCAAGTGTGCTTGCCAAACGAGATACAAACGTATTTAGATCGCTCTCCATCTGGAATGAACAACTCCAAATGGATCACTGGTCAACTTACGCTCCTGTCCTCCTGGACTCATCGGACTTCATCTTTGCCTTTCAATCATCCTGGCAAAAGGAGATGTTACTTCAGCATGGTCACGCCATGATTATGCTTGACAGCACTCACAACTCTGTCAGCAACTACTTCATGTCCGATGGCAAGAAGATAAGTCTCTACACCTTCTTGATCCGAGATCCAATTACTGGCAGAGGTCTTCCCATTGCGTGGGCCTTTACCGCCTCTGCTGCCGAGTAAGCCAATCCTTGAGCATAATATTTTGGTTATATTTTCAGTAACTGATCACAAATTTGACATAATTCAGGCGACCACTGGCAAAGATCCTCCAATGGTTGTGCATGTCTACTGGGGTCATCCCCCAAGCTTTTATGAGTGATTGTGCGCTTGCAATTTTGGGAGCAGTAGATGAAGTGTTTAAGGATTTAGGAACACATGCACCAAAGCATTATTGGTGCCTGTTTCATGTCTTCAAGGCATTTAAAAGACATGAAGCGTTGCCGAACCCCTGCAAATGTAGAAAAATGGCTCGATGATTGTGTAGTGTCCGGTCTGGGGTGGGAAGCAATTCAGCGACTCATCCGCTTGCCTGATCTGTTTGCAGTAAGTAATTTCTTCATCTCCTACTTGGTTTGAATCATGCCTGTTGGGATTTGAGACTGATGTTCCATTCAATTCAGTTGGACAAGGCCCATTTTGTCGCCGAGGCTAGGGAGATCAGTTATGACAAGGTTCGCCACCTAATCCGCAAACGTGCAAGTGTGCTTGCCAAACGAGATCTAAACGTATTTAGATCGCTCTCTATCTGGAATGAGCAACTCCGAATGGATAACTGGTCGACTTACGCTCCTGTCCTCCTGGACTCATCGGACTTCATCTTTGCCTTTCAATCATCCTGGCAAAAGGAGATGCTACTTCAGCATGGTCATGCCATGATTATGCTTGACAGCACTCACAACTCTGTCAGCAACTACTTCATGTCCGATGGCAAGAAGATAAGTCTCTACACCTTCTTGATCCGAGATCCGATTACTGGCAGAGGTCTTCCCATTGCGTGGGCCTTTACTGCCTCTGCTGCCGAGTAAGCCAATCCTTGAGCTTAATCGTTTGGTTATATTTACAATAACTGATCACAAATTTGAAACACTTCAGGCGACCACTGGCAAAGATCCTCAGATGGTTGCGAATGTCTACTGGAGTCATTCCCCAAGCTTTCATGAGTGATTGTGCACTTGCCATCGCAGGAGCAGTAGATGAAGTGTTTAATGATTTAGGAACACATGCACCAAAGCATTACTGGTGCTTGTTTCATGTATTCAAGGCATTTAAAGAACAGGCTAAGGACCATGTGCCCAACTGTGTCGACGAAGCTCTCTTTGATTTTCGCAACATGGCATACTGCACTTCCAGTCCAACTCTCAAGATGGCCGCCTTCCTTGCAAAGTGGGACAACATTCATCCTCGCTTTTCCAAATATGTTAAGGGGCAGTGGGAAAAGCATATAGTACATTGGGCAGTTTTTTTCCGACAAGTAAGCATTGCCAACAACACCAATAACCACTTTCTTTCATACACCATAGCTGACACACTTACTTTACAAAACAGACTACTCACCAAGGGATACATACAAACAACTACACCAAGGCATGGCATCAGGTGTTAAAATCAAGATATCTTAACAAGGAGAAACGCCGCATCAACGAGGTGATACAAATTTTTGCAGACGAAGTTACAACCGATTACCGGTGCAACTGCAAGCAGGTGGACATGGGCTTTGCACCTCAAACAACAAATAAATTTCAGATGCGTTCAAAGACACTCGCTGACAGCTACACCATAGAATCACTCCGGCTCTTGGGGGTTGGGCAATTCCCAGATGACCTACATGTAAATACATCTTATTACTCTTTAGTCTGTGTGCTACATGATACTAACTCGAGCGCTCCTTAGTTCTTCACCTCTTCATTCACCAATCCCACCAAGCAGGCATACACTTTTCATTTTGAGCCTGGTCAGCCTGGCTGCATGCCACGACTTCAAAAGTGCACATGTGAACACTTTTTGCAATGTGCAAGCGCATGCAAACATATGTATTACTTTGCTTGCGAGTACCAGATGCTGGTAATTGAGAAGGTGGTTTCAACCAGTCACATAAATACAGCACCGCTTGAATCAGACCCATTGGTGCAAAAACACATCATATTGATAGAGGATGTTGACTCGGACATCAAAATTGTCAGCACTCAAGCCAACTCAAAGCGAAGCAGGGAGCAAGATAACCTTGACTCACCAGCAGCAGACTGTACTAAGCGAACTCGAGTAGACACAACACATTCTGAAATTTCAACCCCATTTTGGCCGCCACAATCCCACAACCTCACCAGCACACAATCAAATAACCTTCAAAACTTGGAGGCAATGTTGGTGGATAACAGCATTCTAAATCTAAGGGCTCAATCATTGGGATTGAATGCTTTGAAATGGATAATTGGGGTATTGAAGACCGCAAAAAACCGGAAGGAGTTTGCTCGAGTCAGTTCAGTTGAATTGATGCTCTGTTTTTGAGGAGAAGCGCACTATATTTGTTGGATGGTCGAGGAACGATGTGCAGGTGTGAAGCTGAGCGCGGTGCCTGACTCATCAGGAATAGCCAATATCAATGGTTTGAACCAAGATTTGTTTGAAGTGTTCATGGAATTGTGGCAGACCACTGGATGGGAAGCAAGCAAGCAGGCTCTTTCATTGCTTGGTCAAAAGAAACATCGACTGAGATTTGGAGAGAAGTGTACGGAGCAGGAAATGGAGGAATGGAAGCAGCGGTGCTGGGGAATCAAAGCGATTGTAGAAGAGAATTGCCCTTTGGTTTGGGCATTGGTGCAGAGAAGATGATATATGATTTGTTGTTGTATTAGCATACGGCGATTGGACAAATTGGTGACTGGATGATGAATGCGGTAATACATTGTATTTTTGGTGGGCAATGCCAACTCTGCCCAGAGCAAAGACACCACCATCTTATAAAGTCTATCAGTCAATCAGGGATAGAGGCAACTTAACAAAAAAGCCCTTCCAGCCACTATTGGTCCTCATGACATGATCAGAAAAGAGCAATCCTGATTGCCCATGGTGGATTGCTGTGACCTGACACTCATCATCTCATGCCAATCCTTGTTGCCATTTATGTACTGCACGACAATCATTATGCCTTACGTGATGTCGGAAGTTACCGCCGATCACGATTCCAATCCTGTAAACATGGTAACAGTATTTTTTTTAATTATTTTTTTTGCTTTTTCTTTTTTTCTCAAGGGTTTTTCTTGCGGGCCAATTTGCCCATGCCTCACCCGCTTATAACATAAGGGGATTGGCATTTCAAATCCCCTTATGTAAGGAATTCAGGTGAGTGTCCCAACAATCTGGGTGTCAGGATAGCTTCCCCACAAGCCGGAGAAGCCCCAGATTGTTGGGGGAGCTCACACACCCCCTTGCAAGAGGGGTGCAAGCTTGCACTTGCAAGAGGTGTGTGACCTCAAAATCCCTCAGCAAGGAGTGCAAGCTTTTGCACTCCCTGTATTGGGGGTATGTATCACCCTATCCCTAATCCATAATCCATAATCCCTAACCCCTAAGTTCCAACCCCTAACCCCTAAAAACCAAACCCCTAAAAACATAAACCCTAAAAACCTAAGCCCCCTAACCCCCATATGGGGCGGGAGGCAGTGGGATTTCAACATGCAACCTTACATTTCTGAGCTTGGTGTCTTGTCTAAAAACCACTACACCACAGGTGTCGGGGCGCGTTGGGCACTCGTCCTGTGTCAAGTCAAGCCACCATGCATGACCGCCCGCAGCAGAGCAGGTCCGCCTCGTATCGGGAGGTAGTGGCTGTTGCAGTCATGCCGACCCGCGACGTGGGGCTGCTGTTGTGGCCTCTTGTTGGCTTGTCCCCCACGGGCGCGCGCGGTCAGTTGATGCCGTGGGCTTGACCTGTTGACGTGGGCATGGCATCAAAGCCTCCGGTTCATGGTCAAGCCGCTTGGGGATCTGGATACCCATGACGAGCACACCTTGTCGGGTGTTTTTGTTGGTTTGATGAGGAATACCACTCACCCCAACGCGCCTGTGTTGTCAGGTGTGCTTGTCCAGAAGATGTCTTTCATGCACACATACGACAAGCGCCTGTTGCCAAATGCTCTTGTTGAGCCGATGGCGGCGGCTGAGTTGTACAAAGCGCGGCAGCTGTCAGGCGTGTTGTCAGGAAGTCGTCAGAAATGGTCGCTCATGACAGGCGCATGTTGTGAGCTCCTTGGTCAAGCCGAGATGAACTGGATTCAAGCCTCACGCGCGCATGTCGTCGATGTATTGGCCAAGCCTGAAGTTGCAAGCCCAACGTTGGACTCATGTGCCGGGGCACGAAAAAGAAACAATTGGCCAGATTCTCTTGTCAGAGAATCCAGTTGGATGTTGGATATGGTAGACATGAATCAAAAATAATTTTATTGCCAAAGGCGAAATGATATATTGCCTTGGACATGGGGAAAAAAAAGGAAAACAATCTGTCTGGTGCGAGATAAGAAATAGAGAATAAATAACATTAAGAAGTAAGAAAGAGAGGAGTTTGTACTTGAGGTACATTTTTTTGGGGGGATGATCAACAAGGTAGCAGAAAATAGAAGGAGATAGAGGTGATTTACCCGTCAGAGGCATTGGTGAATTGAGAATCCAAGGCCCTTTGAACATCACCAAGGCTGGGAACAGTTAGACGCTCAGGCTTTATGGTGGAGAAAATAACACCGTTACCAAATAGATCATCGTCTTTTTTGTAGACGAGTTTAGCATGCCTTTTCAAAAATATAACAATCAAGGTCAGTAAGATAGCAAGGTGCTCAATGCGACGAAGTAATAGAACCTACATGGCTTGGAAAGCTGGGGTAGAAGTTCGGAGCACCGCCAGTTGGCCATCGATTTCAAGCCACTGCGATGCGACCCGATTTTTGTGCTTCAGGAAGTGGCACATGACCAGCCTAAGATACGTCATTCGGATGCGCATGTGTGAGTTGTTATCAACTTGGACCTTGATCTGGGTGGTTGTCATCTTTTGATCGTCGGGTGGAAGAAGAGCATAGATCTAGAAAAAGGGCCGAGTTAAAACTGGAGTAGAAAAGAAGGGGAAGAGGAGAATCAAACAACGACTTACACAGGCCAGGAGCTTGCTCCTGTGTGGAACATTCCCTTTGGGGATAACCCTTTTGGTCTTCAGAATATTAGTCAAGAGCTGAGAAGAAAGAAGATGTTAGTAAAGTCACAACTTTATTGAATTAGAAGAAGAAAACACTCACCACAGTACAAAAATTGCTGTGTTGATACTTGAGTAAGGTGCCTATCTCAGAATGATAGGTATCTACGGTGTTTGGGTCTTTGTCATCCAAGTTGGTTGGCATCACCCCATGGGCAATATTCTCGTCTTTCCAATCTTCTGATTGCTTGGCCACAGCATCCTGTAAGAAGGGAGAGATTTGATTATCAGCTCAAACAGAACACATGAACACAAAAGCAAAATATAGACTCACAAGAACAAGATAGTATAATGTTTTT
>LUKR01000323.1:0-21027 GCA_019395275.1 Puccinia brachypodii | reverse complement strand
TGTGTGCAAAATGGCTCAAAAAGACAAGTTTCCATACACCTTCATGTTTGAATAAGGCTTCTCACTCCAATTGGGACATGGAGATTTCAGCTATAATTTTTTTTTCCCAGGCATAGCAAATTGAAAGAAAAAAGACAATATAGGCAGACAGATAGGCTTATAACAATGCCAAATACTCAAGCTGGAAGAGAAAGGAAACACTTATCAAAACTTGTTTGGAATGTATCTGAATCAGTTTTCAGCAGGATTGTTGAATCTTTTGATTTGCATGAGCTAACTTTCTGTTCATTCTTTCATTGAATTGGATTTTCTCAAGTTAAAATATCTGAATTGTGTACATTTTTCCTCAAATCATCTCAAGCATAGTAATAAAAGGCTTTGATAAAGCCATGAAGTTGAGATAAAGTAGTCTGCTTATTGGAAAATTTCCTGTTGGATTTAGATTTAGAAATAGAAATCCAAAATTTCAGGAATTTTGGTGATGGGAAGTCCTCCAGTGGTTAGTAGTTCTTACCACTCATTGAAACATGAAATGTATAGAGAGGGAATCAGACTTTCTAGTTACTGTAATTCCAAACTCTTGGGTGGGGTTTTCTTTTGAGTTCCTTGTGCCTGATCAGAAATAAGATGTGGATAACTTGAGGGTAGTATTGCCCAATCGACTGGAGAAAAAGTAAACCACAAATCTTCTCTAGGGGTTCCGCTGAGAGCAGTCGCTTGAGCTGAAGCTCAGTATGTACTCTCCATATTCAAAAAAAGGTCTGTATGCAGATGTGTCGAAGGTGCTTGGGTTCGAAGCCCCTGGAGGGTATGGATGAAGTTTCTCACGAGGTTACATATCTTTTGAGAATCTGCATCCTTTCTGGATCATCTGCGGATGCGCTGGGGAGCCCAAGAAAAGACTTTTCTCGGCGAGACGTACGTCTAGTGATCCATCCCCTCAGCTCGCCTGTCCCCCAGTGTGTTGCCAAAGAGTTCTTAACCTGGCTGCAATGCCCTGTGGCGGAACTGTTGGTTAGAGTTGTAAGGATTGGTCTGACCTTGTCGGACGGGTGTCGCCGGCTTGCACCGGTAGTAATCGACTCTGCTTCTCCCTGCACCTCTGGGGATCAAAGTCCTGGAACCTCGCTTCATCATGGTGCTTGGGTGGGCACGATCCTTCAGGGAATGCTTCAGTCCGAATGGGGTACATAGCCAATTGTCTCCAGGCGATTTCTTCGCGGAATCCACGCCCTGGAGGGTCCAGTGGGACTTGGGGGCTAGGGAACCCCTGAGGGTGGCTTAGGCTACCGAATCGGCAAGCTGTGCAGGTTTTCGGCAAGTTGCCATTTCCGCTTGCCGGCTGTTTCCTGCGCCAAACGAGCGACAAGACGAGAAACAACCACAACAAACCACGAAGAAAACCAAGAAAGACGATGCCTTCGACTTCTGCGATCAGAAATATCATACCTGCTACTCGGACCATCAAGCCAGCCACGACCAGCGCACTCAGATCATTCGCAACGGTCACCAACGCTGTCCCAACTAACACCACCACTCGCTCCCATGGCGGACTGAAAGACCAGGATAGGATATTCCAGAATGCTTACATGAAACATGACCATCTACTCAGAGGAGCACAAGTCGAGTCCTTTTATTCTCTTAGATTGAATCTACCCACCAAAATAAATCTTGTTCCTGATGTTTTTTTTTTTTTGAACAGGCACGAGGAGATTGGCACAAGACCAAAGAAATCGTCTTGAAAGGACACGAATATATAATTAAAGAGATCAAGGAGTCAGGATTAAGAGGACGAGGAGGTGCGGGTTTCCCGTCCGGATTAAAATGGTCATTCATGAATAAACCGGGGTTCGAGAAAGACCCCCGGCCCAGATATTTAGTCGTTAATGCCGATGAGGGCGAGCCTGGTACTTGCAAAGATCGGGAGATCATGCGCGGTGATCCTCATAAATTGGTAGAGGGCTGTCTCGTCGCTGGTAGGGCTATGAATGCCTCTGCTGGTTAGTCACCATCACACTGCCTATCTATATCCTTTGTTATTGATTACATACTGATAACCTGCTTTTTCCTCTCTCTCTTCGTGTGAAGCTTACATTTACATTCGAGGAGAATTCATCATGGAAGCGAATCATTTACAAGCAGCGATAGAAGAAGCCTACAAAGCGGGCCTGATTGGGAAGAATGCGTGCAACACGGGTTATGACTTTGATGTATACTTACATCGCGGGGCAGGAGCTTATATCTGCGGAGAAGAGACGGCGTTGATCGAATCGTTGGAAGGTAAACAGGGCAAGCCGCGTTTGAAACCACCGTTTCCGGCGGATGTAGGACTCTTTGGATGTCCGACGACGGTGGCCAATGTGGAAACTGTGGCCGTTGCACCGACCATCATCCGGAGAGGCGCCTCCTGGTTCAACTCCTTCGGCCGAGAACGGAATAGTGGCACTAAACTCTTCTGTATCTCTGGCCATGTTAATAACCCTTGCGTGGTCGAAGAAGAAATGTCAATTCCCCTCAGAGAGTTGATCGATAAACATTGCGGCGGCGTCATCGGCGGTTGGGATAACTTGCTCGGAATCGTCCCTGGTGGCTCGTCCGTGCCAGTATTAACTAAAACTGAATGCGAAGAAGCCTTGTAAGTTTTCTCTTTGTATTACTCTTCACAAAAAAAAATACCGATAGATGACCTAACTCATATCTTTCATCTCTCTCTAATAACAGAATGGACTTCGATTCGTTGAAAGATTTACATTCAGGATTAGGAACCGGGGCAGTGATCGTGATGAACAAATCGACAGATATCGTAGCCGCAATTGCCCGATTTGCGAAATTCTACAAACACGAAAGTTGCGGACAATGTACACCATGTCGAGAAGGTACGACATGGATGGAGAAGATCATGGATCGATTTGTCGTCGGTAGGGCTCATGAACGAGAGATCGATATGTTATGGGAGCTTACTAGACAGATCGAAAACCACACAATTTGTGCTTTGGTGAATCTACTTTTCTCCATCCCATCTTCTATATTTTCAAACTCACAACTATCCTATTCTACCATATGCTAGGGTGATGCCGCTGCCTGGCCCGTCCAAGGATTATTGAGGAAGTTCAAACCGGAAATCGAGGCCAGAATTGAAGACTTTAGAGCGAAGAACGGGCCTGTATTATTAGGCGGAAGATTACAATCCGAGTTCGTCCTCCTCACCATCTATATTTTTCTTTCTCTTCTTGATTCCAACATAGACTAATATTGACTTTCTTGGTGTAAATACATTATTTTTTTTGTTTAGGGTGCCATCAAATCAAGTCATTCCTGATTCTTTCTCGGCTGGTTTTGATAGAGAACCCAAGTCTCTAACATCCGTATGAATATACAAAAAACTTCCAATCTCCAGAAGAACCTCCATCTCTCATGACGTTCTCCCACCAGACAACCTTTGTCAATCTCAACTCGACCAGCTTATTTTTCGATGTCCTCTCCTCACGCTCTACCATTCTGAAACTGAAAATTATGGAAAGCTTTTTACCACCTCAGCTACCATAATAAAGCTTGAGCAGAGAAAGACTCAATCATGTCAACTCTCCCTTCCCTGCTCCCTTTTTCTTTCTCTTTCTCTTCTATTTTTTGTACTTCTTTTTTGTTTCTCATTCTCTTCTCTAATCTCTTCCTTGCCGCTAAATACATAAATCAACATACATCTATCCTTTTTCTTCTTCTGGAGCAGATTTCAGTACATTTTCGCCAACAATGATAATCAAATTGTACTCTCAAAAAAGCAGGAGTGGGGTTCATGACCAGCTCTGAAGAGAGCTGAGGGAGATTTATTCCAACCTCAATACCTCTGGTCCCAGTGAGGTCAGGATTGCAAATCTTGCTCATGAATCACCCTGATGAAAGAAAGTAAAACTTGATTTTAATGAATAGACAGGAGCAGTATGGAGAGAATGTAAATAGTGATCATCATGATCATGATACAATTGGCTGAATAAAAAGGAAAATGTGGAATTTGGAGAGGTTAGGTAGAGACTGCCTCATGTCACAAGGGATATCAGTCTTTTCATAAGCCCATTTCTTGGTGATCTATTCTCACTTTTGATCAGCCCTTTTTATTTACAAGGGACAAAAATACACATGAGCTACTCTTGGGAAAAACACAAAGCAGCTCTGTTCACCCTGGTATGATGGTTAAACCCCGCCTGCTGTGTCCCAGTTATTTTATTCCATGGGGTTGATTGATGTTTGCACTACTGCCGGAGGTTCCCGGAGGAAGTCCCCTTCCAAACAAGATCATTTCATCCAGACAAGTATGTAAGCCACGAGTTCATGTCATGGGGGAACCGCAATATTTCAAACCTGTGCCCTTCTGATTTCTAATCTACGCAAACGCCGCGGCACCTGCGGGTTATCCGGTATCTTTCATTCCTCCTCCTGCGGCTGATTGGTTTGATGGAGACATTGATATTAGCGAGATACCCGGTGGGATCAGGTGGGATGGCGAATCATTCAGAGGACTGTCGGGAAAGCTGTACAGAAAAATATCTATATCTTCTGTGGGCAATTTGCAGGAACAATTCGCTGGCATACGCATACATGGACAGAGGGAATTCAATTAAGAGCCAAAGTTGGCAGGAGGGTATGGGTTGTGAGGCGGGTAACCATAATTGGTTTCAAGATTTTTGGGTCCGCGGTAGAGAGCGGCCGTCAAGCTTGATCATATTCTAGGGGGTACAATTATAAGATGACTGCTTGGAGGTCAACCAGGGTCGATTCATGCTTGAAGGAAAGGGGCTGCAACGAGACCCAAAATCAATGTAAATGAAGTAATTCGCTGCAATTGTGGAGATATACATACCTGACCATCTGCCCCAGAAATTTAGAGGGTGGAGTCGTGGACCCAAAGGCCTCCTCTTTTCAGGGTGTAGCTTCGAAAGTGTTGGCTGCGCCACAATGTGAGCCTCAGCCGGGCGGGGTGGCCGGCAAAAGGCAATCGCCGAAACCCGGATTGCACTGAAACAAGTCAAATCTTCAATGACCCCTTTGGCATGCTGGTGCATTTGGCCTATCGACCTGCCAACCAACGCTATGAAACAGGTGCGGCTGATACCTCCGGTATGTGG
Organism: Puccinia brachypodii; assembly: GCA_019395275.1. NCBI lineage: Eukaryota > Fungi > Basidiomycota > Pucciniomycetes > Pucciniales > Pucciniaceae > Puccinia > Puccinia brachypodii. Next base: position 15,907 of record LUKR01000323.1, on the reverse strand, counting down.
GCTATCCTTGTGACACGCGAGGCGTTCCTACACACCCTAGTGCGCCATCCACACAGCGGGCTTGAAGTCTAAAGAGTTATTTCGAGGTATATACAATCAGCAGCATACCCGTCGGGTGTTGAGTAATATTCCGTCGTCCACATTTTCTACGCTGAGCGGGCATTGCTTCGGATTGTTGCACATGAACCCCCAAGTATAATTCCCTTTAAACTTATTGGAATCACATTCACACCACCAGATACTTACTAGATTAAGCACTCCGCGGGACTTTCTCGTGATCTCGCCTCGGGTTATCTGAAGGCTTCCACTTAGAATTCCTGCTCAATTTGGGCAACACCCTAGAGCTCATGTGCGCCACAGAATCAGTTGACCTCCTCAAAGTTCCCGGTTGGGTTCAATGATCCATTGCGTCAGACATCATATACGTTCTTTATTTTAAACTTTTTAGCTTCCATTGCGTTGACTCTACGCACCACACTCACTGCCCCTACTCCTTGACCCAAATAAACCAATAAATCAAGCAAGTAATCCTCAAAAGAAACAAGGAAGGAAACACACGGCCCTTACCTCAAACTCAAGATTGATAATATTATCTGGACTCGCCAATGCATAAAATCTCGCATCATCTCCATTTGATTATATAGGCTACCTCAAGTGCACAAGGGAGATTTTAGTCACTTCCTACTTGCAGCAATGCCTGCCCCACCCCCAGCAAAGCCAAAGCCACGGCCGACGACTATGATAATCATTGGGATCCTTTCAGGGATCATTATCTCCACCTTCATAGCATTCTTTATCTATCTTCGACTACGTCAAAAGAACATCCGACGATCAAATCATACTGCGGATCCTGAAGCAAGCCAGCTGAGTCGCTCGACGGGGCAAAGTGAACCTTCAAATTCTGATGGAGAAACAAATTCCAACAGGACTCGAATCGGATTCAAGATTGTGGGACGACTGCCTCGCTTTGAGGCCACCAATATGCCCGTCAGATCCGTACATCCTTCAGTTCACAACGCCAGTCCGGCTCGATCAAGCTTCCCAACCCCCCTCCCAAATTCGGGTAGACGCAGGTCGGATCCTGAAGAGCGGAATAACCCACAGTCGGCGACAGAAAATCGAAGAACGCATTTATTCGAACCAAGAAAGGATCGGCCTCGTAGGAAGATGTTTAGAGGTCAATCCTTGGATTCCAAAATTGATCAAAGCCCATCTCTGGAGCCTCCAGCGATCATTGAGCTACCGCGTTGCTCAATGGAAAGTAATGAGCCCATGGATAACAAAAACCATGTCTACTCTCCCTTCAACATTCAGGGAAGTTCGATGGGATCACTAGTCGAGATGTCGCCAAGCAAATACGATTGTAGATTACCGCGTTCAGTGGCTTCGGCAACAGCCTTCGACTATCCCGCTACGAATTGTAGCCATGAGCACTTGCAGCCCTTCGACAGATCTGGGGATCTTCGGATCAAGCCGTCCTCTATAGTTGAAACTATCGAGAAGAAACCACCGGCAAGAGTCTTAAGAAACAAACTTCTGGGCTTGATTTCAACTCAGCCAAGACCCGGTGGCCTCAGCAACGAGTCGGAGGAAAAATACTACTGGGAGATGATGGAAGTGGAGACTATCGGTAATGAAACGTGGTGGCAACTCCCGTTTCCGCCTCAACTGTCACCAATCAAATCAGAATTCGAATTATTCGTCGATCCCACGTTTCAACCTCACCCGGAGTCTCCGGAACAAACAGATCATGCTTCGGCTGAGTGTCATTCCTGTTCAGAGGGCGTTTGATCCCAGATCCAGTAAACTCGAAATCCTAAGCACAAAACAAAAGAATTAAGTAGATTCAAAACCAGCAACTCCAGTCAAGGAGAAATCGGCGCACTCAACTTTCATCGCAGCTCCTATTCATACCTCAAAATACCACTTTGTCTTCTCGTAGATCAAAACATTCATGTTCTTAACTTGGTATCAAACCCATTTGGCAGTAGAAATCCCGCCAAATTGAGTTGTATCATCAGCGTAACATCACTTTCATTCCTCTCTACATATATTACTACATACCTACATACACACATATTATATTAAGCCCTTCAAATTAAATACTTGTTGATTAAATTTGATCGTAATCTCTCTTCCACTTTTCAATGTTTGTAGAACTTGATACAAATTTAAATTGATTGACATTCTTTTTCTTTTTTTTTTAATATACTTTTTGAATATGATTATTTTACAATATACAACACCCTTATCCAGCAATATACATGTCCCAAATATCTCTCTGTCTTCTATTTGTCTGTTTAGATCAATCTTTCACTCTCTGTTTGATTTATTTCTTCTGAAAATGGGCTAGAGTAAAAAAAAAAATGGCACTGAATTTATAACATTGTTAAAACTAATTTCTATTTTCATGGGGATCTAAACTATCAATATCTAAATACTAACATGTCATCAAAGGTTTAAGTAGAACATACACATGTGAAATTGTGAGAAATCTAATAATGTTCCTTGACTTGTCAAAATCCCCTCAAATGATTAAGGATAGAGAGCTTGGATTTGAAGATAATTTTACCTAGGGAGTGGGACATCCAACGCAACGTTATGTTCCAGGTTTGATAATCTTTGCATTAGGAACTTCCAGCAGGGTTGCATGTGTCCATCTGATTTACAAAATGGTTTGAATTAAATGGTGTCACACAAGAGGCACACCCAAATGGTTGCAACTGTTAATGATTGTAGTTTATGAATGAGGTGCAGGAAAATTCAAATGGAGGCTGACTCCAAGTACAGACAAGTCAGGATCAAGGTATACGCTAGATGAAGGTGACATGTGGAAATCAAGCTCTAACTGGTTATAGTACCCCACACTGCAAGAAAATCTTGCTCAACTACTGGAAGTTGACATGCAATATTACAAAGGTGCCTTTGTATTATTGCATGTCAACTTTCAGCAGTTGAGCGAGATTTTCTTGTGGTGCCAGGTGCACAAAACCGGCTTACTGAACAAGGTGCTAGCCATTTTTTGGTTGAGGTAAACTAAATTTTAAGATATGCTAATAGAGATCAACATACAGAAGAGGCAACAGGTTTATATCAAGAATTCGGTCTTGCAACTAGTAATGGATTGATCGTGGAAATTGAGAGTAGAAAAATTGAGTAATTATGTGATGAAAAGGACAAGGCAAGGAGCAGGTTCAAAATAACGTAAAATATATTAGAGAGAAGGAACTGAGGGCAAAGACACGGGGAAAAATTCTGACAATATGCTACTTTCGGCCTGGAGACCTGGGCATGAAGTTATTGCTGTTGACCGAGGTCGTCGTCAGAATGTAGTGATTGGATTTACCCTGGCAGTGGGGATGATGAGATTCATGTGGTGCCAATTTGAGATCATCGAGAGGTGTGTTTGGCATTGAGATCACTGGTGCTTAACCCTAATCAACATGTCGAGAATTATGGTCGGCTCATCTCAAACTTGTCATAACGATCAAGAATTCTGACAAGTATAGTGGCATGCCATCGCACATCCGAAGTCAAGAAGTCTATTGATGTTGCGGCTCTTCTTATGATGTCAAGTGACATTCTTAATTTGGTCGGTGTTGGGCGACCTCATGATGCGAATGTAGATTCGCGCGAGGTCGCCCGTAAAGCACTTCATCGTCGGCTGTCCCCTAGGGAGCTACAACAGAGCCCGTTGTTTTTCTAATGCAACACTAGGCAATTAACTACAATAACGTGTCATCCATCCCTACCCACTGCTTCCGTATCATTCATTTCGTTTCAACCCTTCAGGAGCAAACACCATTCAAAGACCGAACAACCTACTCCGAGATTAAAAGGTAGTCCAATCAACCATCACACATGAGTCAGTTGGCAAGCCGGATAACAGAAGTTCTGTCAAAACAGGGCGCAAAAGGAGGCCGACAACGGCAGGATTTGAAGCTACGCGGGAAAATCCCAATTGATAATAGACCGGACTTGCAGCCTTAGATTCGCCAAGGATGACAGAGCAATCATTGTTCTAGTCAATCGCCTTAACCGCTCGGCCACGTTGTCGATAGCTAAGTGGCGCAATGGTGGCACCTTGACAGCAAACATTGAGGACAAATATCCGCAACGATCGCAAAATACTGGCAGTGAGATAAGAGAACAATGTGACATTGAACAGTGGGAAGCCAACCTAGTGAAAAAAATAAATAATTGAATGGCAACGTACTGATAATGAATAGTAGAGGAATTTTTAACAAACCAGAAAGTGAGAACTTTTTGGAACAATCTGGAAAGTGTTGAAGAATGAAATTCCAATATTCATGATGTGTTGACAAATGCCTTTGTTGTGTTGTGTTCTCTCTATCCTTGATTGTCGATGTGATTGTGAATTACTGCGATTTAGAAGGATTCGATGAGAAGGAGTCCGTTAAAGCCGAAATATAACGCCCTTGGTCAGGCGTCACCAATCATCCAAGTGCCAACTGTCTGGGCCTACATCGGGTCCCTATAACACGCGGTCTCATTGTGATCATTTCTTTTTTCTCTAATATTTCCGAAACCTACTTTCCAAGGTTATGAATTTAGTTTTGAGGCGCATGACGATATCCGGCGCTGGAGAAGGGGGAGATCGACATCAAACGGATCCTCCCAAGGGGCTTCCTTCCCTCTCATAAGGCTCTTTGACCACAAAGTTGACATGTTACTGAAATTGTGTGATGTGAGTTGAATTAGCTGACTCGCTGTCAGGAAGGATACGTCTATCTTTCAGCTCCATGTGAGTCGAGTAATAGCGATCCTGATAATCGAGACAAGCCTTTTAGTTTATGAATCGTTGCCTTTGCGTCTAGGGAATTGTTCCCGACTTCCCAATGTAAAAACTTCTATCCCAGAGACTACAACTGAAGGAGTAGGAAGACCAAAAATGTCTTCGGCGGCTCTCAGGTTGATCAGGTTAAGATTAGAAACAAAGATTGAGAAAATCTCGCATGCGTCACATGGTGATGAATAAATATTATGTAATTGCAAGACACGACAAAAGAAGCGAGTAGATTGATTCAAATTAAGGGGGAGAGGGTTTATTATGAAGCCTTAGAGAGCAACATGGCAACTTGGGAGTCATCCGCTCCTTTGGCACCGGCGGGGCTGTCGTGGGTATCCTGTTCGAGATTGAAATTGAGGATCAGTGAATCGATTGCTAGAGCAAGACATCAAACCAGACTCTGTGTACTTACTTTGGAGTCAGCGCAAGCCTTCAACATGCTACGAGTAGCTTTCTCTAATCTAGCGGTAGATCTATGGAATGTTGTACATCAGCCTTAGGCCGACCACGAGATTTGATCTTTACCACTTGTAAAAAACTTACACATTCTTGGGTTGAACTGGGGTTTTGGGAGAGACGAGTGTCAACTGGCATTGGCCGTGGGATGCTGTGGACACCTGGTTCTCGGACAACTTGCGAGCAGCGCTAGAAGGACCAACAGGAAATTGGGGTGGTAAGCGCTCGTGATTACTCTAGCGGTTGCTGGTAAGCAGGGTTACACACCTGAGGCAGTCTGAGGTCAAGAAAGTGTGGAGGTCGCCATTGTTGCTCTTGCAAGTCGCTTGTTCGACACCCTTGGCCCGGCGGAAGAGTTGCTCGGAATCGAGGATGACGGCCCTTCGGCTAACGCTGAGCGTAGGGTCGGTAGCCTTGGCGAAGAGCAAGCCGTTGTACAGCGAACCCATAAGACTGTAAGCGTAGTAGCTGGTGGTCGTAGTCACCGATGTGTACCTGGACATCCATCCACCCATTCCCCAACCCATGCTCGCGTAGGTGGAAGTGGTAGTCCTGGTGTAACTGCTAACCGATCCTCCGTACCCGCCTCCGTACCCGCCTAGCCCGCCGAACCCAAAAAATTTCGAGTCAACATCGTTCTCTTTGCCGCTAGCGACATCCTCGGCCAGAGAAACAGCAGCGAGGGCCGAAAGAAGTGTGATGAGGTAAGCCAGGGAAACCATTGTTGGATCTGAAAGATTTTTATATTTTAATGAGGAAGGTCGAGCGGATTGCTGAGGGCTGTCGTTGTCGTTTGGATGAGGGATGTGATGATTAGCCACTTGGTGCGGAAAGAGGACCCTTATATACCTTTGACGGTGCCACCATTTTGCCAATGGCACAATCTAGCCGATAGTACAATCTGTCTCATGGGCCTGCTCACAGAAGACCACGCCGGCTTTTCGTTCCCACTGTAACCACTGGAAGTTGTTTGCCAGTCGTTCCCCCGCCATTACCGAGGTCGAATATCTACCCCGTTTCCGGGAAGAATACCAGGGCCAATAGATGAGAGCACGCTATAACTGGCCCCCACGGCACCAGTAGAAGTACTCAGGTTGTAGATGGTACAATGAGAGCAATGGGGGATACAAGGTTACAATTACACCTTTACCCAAAAACCGACTGGTCCATTCTCCTCTATTTATGTTAGATGAACAATTAACAGCTCACGATGCGTGGTTCCATCTCCTTCTTCCCTTGCGGTACGCATGCAAGACCGGCGAGCACATCAGCACGCCATACTGATTCGGTGATTTCTCCAGTTTCTTCTTGCCAACCACCCGTCGTTTCCCGTCTTTTCAAATCCCACCGAATTTAAGGTATTAGTAGTTCCGGGTATCTTTTCCTGCGTTGACATCTTTCCCCCCCGATTTCTCAGCGTTGCTCCCCTTGTCGCTCGCGATGCCGTTGTGACGGGTTCATGGAATCCATATTGAAGCTTGTCTCTTTCTCCAAAAACAAATCTTTGAATGAAGTATTTATTGATTTTTTCTTCACAGAGTTATAGTAAATATGTCTTTACGTGTAGGACAAATATGGGGATCCGAAATCTAGACGAAGCATGATCTGATGTTTTTCACTTAAAAATTAAATAAAATCTGATGTTGATTTTTTAGAAAGTGATCCGGAGTCGAAGGAAACCAAAGCGACGATGATAGATAATGGGGGGGAGCCATGCAGAGATATGTAAATGGTTGTCAGTGAGCGAACCCCTTTGAGACATGCCTATCTTCACCCTACCTCCATCCAGGTCGCTGTAATATGTACGCGAAGGCAACGAGATAAGCGTATTTATGTAAATATTCAGCTGCTCGAACTTTCTTCTTCACGTTCATTTAATTTCTTAATTTGAATTTTCACGTGTCAAGAGAAATCATCATCTTGAGAGATATAACATCCAAACTCAGAATTGCAATCGATCGATTTAAAATGAAAAAAATCGTCCGGGCAAAATAAAAAAAACACCGGTTGTGATTTTGATGAGGGACAGAAACAACAAGAAAAAGCATGCACAGTTGATCGAGCAGAGTAGAGCTTGGAAAAAGGGGATTGTTCCTCCCATGATCACAATGAACAACCGATCTCTTCTTGTGTTATGCTACTTGAATTGTGTGCATTTTAAGTATACTAAGTCGATAACTCTTGTTGGAGTTTTTACATTCAAAGAGCTAGTTATAAGTAAACAGTAGTAAGGAAAGATCAACAACAACAAAATAACAAAACAACTCTGCTTAATTCTCTTTATTTTGATTTTTTTGTTCTTGAAAACATATTAAAAAAAGGGAAAGAAAAAAAGAAAATCAACACCGAATGAACGATTGTTTACATCAAGACTGAGTGACGGAGTTTTTTTTCCGTTTTTTTTTATTGTATTTTCTTGCTTAACGTCTTATCGCAATCAATAAACAGTACATAAAAAAAAGGATTAATATTTCGAGTTGGTTTTTGTGAAAGTGTGTGTGTGTCTTTCTGTTCAATGAGATGCGGCAGTAGGCGTGACACTCTCTTCTTCGATAGTCAGGTTGGCCAAATTGTAGGTGGCAGTGTTTTGATTTTCTGCAGTAGCCAAGCAGAGAAGCAAAACAGGGTTGGAATCAGATTGACGAATGAGATTTCGTTTTGTGATACAGAGAATGCAAGGGGGAACTAACCGTCAAGCTCGCTGATGGGCTGCTGGGTGATCGCGGAGGCCGGCTTGCTTAATCCGGAGGCGATGAATCGCTTACCAGCGTCCTCGATACGAGGTCTCATGCTCGAGTCGGTACTGTCGGAATTGGCAGTATTAGCTTGAGGGGTGGCTGAGGTCATAGGCATGGCCCCGTTACTAGCGGGAGTCGGGCCGTTGTTCATCAATTCGCCGAGCGGGTTGGAAGGCATCGAGGCGATCGAGCCAGCACGGCTGGGGAGACCGGAAGGCCCGGATAAGGATGTTCGATTGCGAGCGGCCATGGCACCCATACTCGGTCTTCTGCCGAGTCCTCCAGCCATGGAGGCGGTCGACGACGCACGTGAATGGAGAGACTGGGACGCGTTTGATCGAGATCGAGGACGGTTTTGAACAGATGCCAAGATCTGAGGGACATCAGGCTTGTTGTAGGCACGCAGCTTGGCGATCTTCACGGAACCGTCGGGTTGGATGGCGGTCAGTGAGGCCGGTGGGTTGGATAAGACACCCAAGAAGGCACGTTTGGCTGTTCAGAGTGAGAATAGAATGTGGGTGGTAAGCCGTGAAGTTGGTCAACCGGACAAGAGAGAGAGAGAGAGAGAGAGAGAGAGAGCAGAGCAGAGCAGAACGATCGGCTTACCGACGCCAGGGTCAGCGAAGACGACCAAACAGGAGATATCGTCGACCCACTTGATCTTGAATCCACCACGATCGTCCTCCCATTCGGCAAAGACTTGCTGGATGTCTCTGGTCTTGAGCTCCTTGTTGAAGTCAGCCAAGAGTAAGACACGAGTGGTCGTGTTAGGGTTGAGGGGCTGATTAGCCATGTAATTACCGGGTCCGAGGAGAGCCATTGCTTGGAAGTTGGATGCTGGCGAGGTAGCAGCAGTACTAGTAGAGTGGGGATAGACCGAAGAGACCGTCGAATGGTTAGAGGGCGATATCCCAGAGTGAGCAGAGTCGAGCGAGGGGGGGAGAGGGTGGGAGCTGTTGGGGTTGACCTGAATAGGATGGATCATGAACTGCTGGAAGGGTACAGGCATTGGCATTGGCGTCGACATGGCAGAAGATGCGAAGGGAGAAGAAGTAGGACTGCACTGGGAGGTTCAACAGTACAACAACAATAAAACGGGCCAAAAGAAGAAAGTCCAAGTAGCAGTATGATGTATTCAGTTGAGTGGGAGTGGGCGTGGAGTGGAGTGGAGTGGATGGAGAGCCGGGAGAGAAAGAAATATTGAAATATTTATCTGTTGACCATACAGCCTTCTAAGAAATTTCGCAGAGCCAGGGAGGAGATGGCAGGACAGGGGGCTGGGGGGCTGGGGGGCTGGGGGGCTGGCCGGGGGGTGGAGGCAGAGATCAGAACAACAGGCGGTGCTACGTCATCAGGATCGATTGAATCGACGTAGTAGAATAATATTCACATACAAAACTAATTAAATAAAGAAAAAACGGAAAAAGCTTCACTACCGAGCCCGTGAACAGACCATTTTGACACCAGCTCATGACTGCTTCTCGACGACGGCGCAGGTATACACACACGAAGGGAGCATAGGGAAGCAACTGATTTGTTTGGTTGTCCGAATACCGAGCTTATCATCTGCAAGGAAAGCTTTACTACAAAACCGGAGTCAGCACAACCGACCGAGGGCAACCCCCTAATCACCTCCATCACACCTGAACCATGCCCTTTTTTCAAAACTTCCAACAGCGGAGAATGTAACTGTAACGTTGATTGCGCAATCCTGGTCCAAACAAGCGGGGGGTTGATCGCAGCCATTGATCGGAAAAGGAAAGCGTTTTCAGCTAGTATCTGTAAACTTTAATAATGATCGATCAACTATTGCGCGACAGAGCCTTCGCACATCACCATTGGGTATCTTCCTCTGCCCACAGAACTCAAGCAAAACAGAACAACAGATACATATTTACAACCAACTTGTTTATTTGTTTTTCAGTGTAAATCTCCGAAGAACCTGAGGGAAAATCCAGGATTCAAGCCAATGGGGTTTTTTGGACATCATCCTTCACATGTGTTCATCACCACAGAGCAGTCCCATTCATTCATCGAACCGGAATGTGATTATCTAGGTACTGGCCGGAGTGGATACATAGAAGAAAAACCATGAAGAGTTTTTTGTATCATAATTTGTTTGAGGCAAAATCACAAGTTTGGGCATGATCAGATCAATGGAGGAAGGAATTTTTAAGTAACAGTCTTCATTTAATTTTTTTTTACCTTTGACCAACTCATGATGATGGCTGAATTGGATAGAACATACTATTGGTATTAACCAAAATTATTTCAAGAATTTAGTGATTTCATTTTCATGGAACTATAGCATTAATGTCAAGAAAGAAAGAGAAAAAAAAAAACTGGAGTGCAGGATGGAATGAAAACAAAGATTCACACTTAAGTGCTCATGGCAGAATACAATGTACTACAGCTTTTCTTCTTCTTCTTTCTTCTTTTTGAAATGTTTTCAATCAAGAAATCGGGAATGATAAAACTTGGATATGATCAATTGAGTAGGAGAGCACTTATATTCTTAACAGCCACTCATAAATTCATATTCATTCAAATGACTAATTGGCTTATGCTCATTTTTTAATTGGTAGTTGAAAGCCCTCAAGAAATATAATCATCTGTGCACCCAAAATTTAGACACATTATGAGTATGTTGATCAGAGAATCTCCCATGTTTTCTTTTTTGAACATTCAGGATTGACACATACATACCTATGTTGATCTAAAGACCATCCATCCTCCACTTGCCATTTAACATAAATCAATGAGGTTGAGTTGGATATGTTGGGCAATTGAACCACATGTGTTCAAGCATTGCCAACATATTTGACTGGGCTGAGTTTATACCAGCTAAACTGTGATGCCACCAACCAAGTGTAAATTGGTTGAGTTCATCCCAGTTTGACTGGGATAACCTCAGCCCAGCCAATTATGCTGGCAGTGAAGGAACCATATGGGGATGAGTTTGAAATGTTTAGGCTCCATTTGGCTGGCCCATTATTTGTGATTTGTCATAGGGGGTTTCCCCCAGGTGGCCAATCAGAAATCACAAAATTAGTGTGACAGGCAGGTTTTGGGGCCCCAATTTGTGTCCCGGGGATCATCCAAATCACAAATAATGGGGAAGCCAAACAGGGCCTTGTTTCATCCCACTGTTTGCAGTAAAGATATAATGTATAAAAACATACCAAAAAACAACAACACAAAGATGAGATCTATGAGAAAAGGGACTGTAAGTAACTTGTTTTATCTTTGAAATTCAGTTTATTATTGAATTATAAAAAAGTCTTAATGATGTTCAGACAAACTACCAAAAAATCCTGGTTAATCTAAGCTATGCTATGTTATGATTTCCTTGATCCTAATTGTGTCAAGGATTCATGAAGCTAAAATCTTGATTGATTTTCATTGACCAAATAATGTGACTGTCCATCTAAAGATAAAGTGATATGTAATTTCAAGCAGACAAGTTGTAATTTTAAATTCATTTGTATGATGGAAGGATAGTGATTGATTGATAAAAAAAGTAATGTCTTTGACTGTTTAACTACCTTAGTGTAAATAGATGTGATTTTTATTTCTTTTTTTTTATTATGGTATCATGGTATTTGATTCAATATAACCCAGTCCCTATTATATATGATAGATCACACTCCTCAAAAAGCCACTGGATGGTTCAAAAGAAAAGCTAGATTGAGCTCCAAAAAAAAAAAGAAAAGAAAGGAAGATTGTACTGGGGAGCAAATATCTGATGAGATATATGTCTTAAAGGAATGTGACAAAAAATCCAGTGGCAAGGGTTATGAGCATGGTCCCAAAAGTGGAACGGTAAACCAAAGCTGAGGATGATGAAGGACTGTCATTCTAAGTGAAGATGAAGATTAGTACAGAAGGTTTGAAAAAAAAAAACTCAGTTTATTGGAGGTATTTGTTTGTTTTATGAAGGAAAAAAAAATACTAACAGAAGGTGTGTTATGGGGATCACTAGATCCTGGTGGGGATGGCTTGGGTGAGCTACCATTGGGACTCTTGATGCTTGGTGTTGGCGGCGCTGGTGTATCACAGTTGCTGCTTCCAGAGGGATCATTTGAGGAGCAAGGATGAGTTGGGGAGTTTGAGCCAGTGGGATCACTTCCAGTACCGCTTGGTTTGGGCATGGTGGGGTTAGTAGGATAAGGAGTGGTCTTGGGTGAGCCAGTTGGAGATTGGATGGTAGGATTAGAACTGCCACTTGATACAGCGGGAGTGTCTGGATAGGGACTGGAATTGCTTCCAGTACTGCTAGGTGGGTTCTCAGGATAAGGTGAGGTCTTGGGTGAACCGGTGGGAGATTGATTTCCAGGGTATGAACTGCCGCCACTTGAGACGGGGGGAGTATCCGCAGAGGGGCTCGTATCTTGTCCACCTGGGTATGAACCCCCGCTCGAGACGCCTGGAGTATCTGGGTAAGGACTTCCTCCTGGTGTTGAACCTCCGCTAGATACAGTCGGAGTATTTGGATAGGGGGTCCCTCCTGGGGTTGAGCCACCGCTAGAGACGGATGGAGTGTCTGGGTACGGAGTTGAATTGCTGTTTGTGGGTGAAGAATCTCCACTTGAGACCGAAGGAGTAGCGGGATAGGAGCTTCCTGAACCTTTGTCACAACCGCAGTCGGTGGTGCCGGTTTTACCTGAGGTTAAGGGATAGGAGGAGCCAGTATTACCTGAGGTGGAAGGATAGCCATTCGAACCGCTCGAGACAGGTGGAGGAACACTTCCACCACTGGATACCGATGGATAGCCCGAAGGACTGGAAATTGATGGAGAGCCCAAAGGGTAACCGCTCCCCCCAGTAGGGCTCATGGGGTATCCATTTCCTCCGCTAGTCACAGGTGGAGTGTCACTTCCTCCATTGGAGACAGAAGGGTAACTGTTTCCCTTGGGAGATGCTGACGAACAATCACTTGAGGCGGATCCATCAGTGCTGCTACTGCATGGAGGAGTGTTTCCCCCACTCGAAACTGATGGGTAATCGTTACCCTTGGAAGATGTGGATGGGTAACCGGAGCTTGGTGGTGTAGTGGAGCTATCGGGATAGCTTGAAGTCGGGGTGCAGTTGCTATCGGAACAGTTGGAGCCCTGGAGGGAGACGACCTGGCCGGCAGCCGGATAACCACTTCCAGTTGGGCTAGCTTTTGAGGAGCTACCCGTCCCAGAGGGTGAATTAGCAGGGTAGTCGGATCCAGGTAGTGGGCTGGACCCAGAAGGGTAGGCGTCCCCTCCACTTGTGACTCCGGGTACCGGCGAGTTGCCAGTATCATTTTGACCCTTATCACAGGGCTTCGACTTGTCCTCACAGTCACATTTCTAGATTTTGGATCAAAGCATCCGAAAATTTTTAGCGCCATGATCACATGAATCCATTGTTTTTTTTATGATTCAAAACCAACCTTTTTGGATCCATTGGTCGCGGAGTTGGACCAATGTTTTTCGACTTGGTGTCCATCTGAGTCCCCGTACTTGATAAAAATCAGTTTGTAAAAAAGGAGACGTGGACCAAGATGAGCACAATCGATCACATCACTTCAAATACTTCCAAAGCTGAACTCACGGCATACGCCCCGGCGCCAGCCTGAGCCGTGCTGGAACTGGATTTGACAACCTGACCATTCTAAAATCGTCGTATTTATTAGTCAAGTGCCGATCTCAAGTTTAGTGATCGCTTATATATATGTGCGAATGTAGAAAATTGAAGTGCTTACCACCATGTAGGTGGAACCCCCTGAGGCCGAGGCGGTAGATAAAGAAGATGCGGAGGCCGAGACGGCAGCGGCATTCGCAAAGGTCACTTGACGGGCAGCTAAAGCCACGAAGCAGATTAGGCTGGAGCGCTGCATCGTGGTCAATAGGAGCTGGGGGAAAAACAAGGGGCAAGGGAAAGATTGAGCTAAGATAATGAGGGGCCTGGGAAGATAAAGATAAAAATTGATGACTGTTCGTTTTGGAGAGAAAAAATCGGGAAAGCAATAAGGAATTTGCACGATTGGAAGGATATGTCAGATAGATGATTTGAAGATGGTCACTCGGCCCAGTGGTTGTAAGATTGGTCTGAGTTTCTAATGAAGGACTGGATTAAATTTTGATTGCTGGTGATTGCGGAGGCAGAATGGACAAACGAATTCGCTGGAGAAAGCTGGCGTATTTGTAGCAGGCAGAATCAACTCGATGGCATCAATCGAGCTGGCACTGCCTTACATAAGAAGCATCACCCTAGACGAAACCCTGACTCGATGCCGAGCAAGCTGAACGAAACCTGACTTGAGACAAAGCCTGGAATGGTCGACGAGTGGTCTCGGCGGCATCAACTAGTTGTCTCTGGCTGGGACACTGGAATCGGTTCGCTAAAACCAGAGATCGAAATCAAACGTATGGGGTACTTGGGCCCGATAAACCAGACTCACCGGAGGGCTTCCATCCTCGGAACACGAGATCCCCTGCCGCCTCTCGTTCTCATCATGCTTTTCATCGAGGCTTCCAAACTTGACCCCTTTGTGAATGAAAACGCCTCGACCGGGGCCATGGCAACTCAGGGTTGTTCAAGTGTTATAGAGAGCAAGAGTCTTTCATTGGCCAGAACAATGTGATATCAGCATGTACCTCTCTAATCATTCATCGATCTCAGTCTAAGGGCAAATGGAATGACTATGATCATTTAATATCAGATACCTACCAACGAGTGTACAGACAACGGCTTCTCATGAGTGAGGACGATAAAGGCCGGATAATTTCCTGGCGGGAATATCAATACTCTGTTGTTGTAACAATTGAACTTTAGGGCTCAAAGTTCGGGTGACTCTTTTTCACCCGGCTGCGGAGCGGAGATGGTGAAAGTTGATTGTTATAACCCCAATATCCTTTCTCATTTGGATCGGTTCTCTAACCTCAATCATCTCGTTAAACTACTTACACGCTCGTACCACCTCAACCTTCTTGGTTTAGGTCCGTTTCTATCTTTCTTATTTCCTTTTCATTCATTTTCATCGGTCTCATTTCTAGTTGCCTCTCTTTTAGGTTTGCTGTTTTAGCCCCGTTGTCACCGCTCGCTGTTGCTTGTGTCTAAAGTTGCTCCAACACCAAAAGACTGTTCGTCTAATACATGACCAGACTCACCTTGTGTAGATTTGAGATGCCCCAATACTAATCTCACAACATTGAACTGCTTGAATTCTCCAATAATTCTGCACTTGAAACAAAGAGAATGACAACTACTTTTGCACTTCCACTACAGAAATAGATGGATTTCCTCCAGAGGAAATTTATCAAATACATGTTTTCTCCTTTTTTTTGGAAAATACCTTTGATCAATGTCTTTTTTTTGGTCAATTTCCTCTGGAGTAATTCCATCAATGTTTGTAGTGTTAAAGACCAACAATTTCAGAAAGATGAAAAACCCCAATCAACATGACTTGCTGATGTGCTTGAGGGGTCTTCGGTACGGCTAGTGTTGGGAACGGGAAAAAGGGAACAGTGCGCACTGACCGCTCGGCTGCCGAGTCGGCACTTGACTGCATGACCTTGCAGTTCTTCAACAGCTAGAACCTAGCTAGCGCATGTGGACAGATACGGGCCGCAAGGTAACGAAGAGCTGGACCACGTAGCTCGGTTTGTTGATTGTTTATCTAACTTAGAGTAGAGTGAAACAGTTGGTTTTTCGGCTGAAGATGCATCACGCATTGCTCTCATTGCACCATCTACATACTCAATGCTTCTGCTAGTGCGGGTGGGGGCCGGTTATAGCGTGCTCTCATCTATTGGCCCTGGTATTCTTCCCGGAAACGGGGTAGATATTCGACCTCGGTAATGGCGGGGGAACGACTGGCAAACAACTTCCAGTGGTTACAGTGGGAACGAAAAGCCGGCGTGGTCTTCTG
>LUKR01000321.1:0-20000 GCA_019395275.1 Puccinia brachypodii | reverse complement strand
AGATGAATGGGAGCAAGATCCAGATGAGAGGGAAACTCATAGCTTGGCTGAAAGATTGCGGCCGATATCTGAAAAGGAAATCACAAAGCAACTGAAGGTCAGTCTCGTTTATCTTCTTTGGCTCAGGATTGATCGCAGCACTTCAAACAGCACTCAAGCGAGCAATTCAACTCTCTTCATGTCTTTTTCCAAACCGTGAATAATAGATTATCGAAAACGACAAAAGATTTGCGAAGGGCTGGTCTGGGTTTCGGTGGTCGGATTCTCGCTTAGTGACTATTATTTCATGAAACCAACGCTAGGTTCACTCCCTGGTGGATGCAATCAACTCAAGCTGACTTGAGTCCTTACTGCATTTCTCCCTCTTCTTCAGCAAACCGACATTCTGGAGTACGCCCGAAACACCCAATTGGCCATCGAGACCTCCGGCTCCAAGCCGACAAATACCTCTTCCGGTAGTCTACAGGAGGACGAGGAAAAGGCCATGTATAAGCTTGCGGTCTTACATGGCATTTTGGATGGGCTCGGTTTCCTCAAGAGCCGAATCAGACAGTGCTTGGAGAAAATTAAATGCTTAGAGTTTGAAGAAGCCATAGACTACGTACGAATCATTCCGGTTCTCCCGGCAAAGAATTCATTTGGATCCCTCCACCACGCAACTTTGCTGACCAGACATTGTTGTTGCTGATTACTATGTGTCACAGCTGGTATTGAACTGTTCCACCGAAGAGCTCATCTTGGCAGGTGAATTTTTCGTTTGTCACTTCGTAATCTTCATGTATCAGTACCTTTGAATGATAGAACCTTCAAATACTTTTTCATGCATCATCAGGCTACGATGGTCTGTCAAACGAAGACCGATCATTGGATACTGCGGAAAAAGATTTTCAAGTCGACAGCCCAAATGCTAAACTAACACCTACTCTCACGCTTACCGAGGACAACTTGAATACGTCAGATGACACAAATAACGAATCAATTCTTTCGTGTGATCTCAACAACGGTTTGATCGAGTTGCAATCAAGCGATCTATGTCTTGCGAATGAACAGCCCAACTCACAGCAATCAGGCCAAACCGGAGCTACCAGCACCTCACCCACAATCAAGAACATCATCCTAGAGCGACAGCAACAGCTTGAGAATGAAGATTTTGACTCAGCGGAGGACCCGCCAACCGCAATAGAGGATTATGTATCGACAAAGCTTTCCATCATGGAGATCTCTAAGAAGGTTTCCAAGGTGAGTACTGCTCATTTGAAGGGCAAGGCGCTGAAAGACGCTGCGAAACTGAAGAAGGAGGTCAAGCTGTTGGAAGACAAGGTTAAACTGGTCCAAGCGAGCTACGAGTTCAATCAAAAGAAAGCGGGTGAGTTTCAGTTCTTTGCATTTGTCTCATGAAGTGTTTCCAGCGCCACTCACCCCTCTTGTGATCCCCGCAGACCAGGCTCTCAAAGCCAAACTCAAAGAAATCAAGAGCGGTTCTGTGGCAGAGAGTGCCGTCTGTGATGCGACTTTAGATCAAAGTGTGGAGCGTGATCCCCCGCTGGCACATCGCAGATCTCTCCCGTCATCACCAGTCCTACCGATCACCGCAATGCAGCTAGTTGACGAGGATGCTGAAGAATCTGATGATCATGAAATCGTGGTGTACAATCCTAGATTGAATACAGCACATGACACAAGCTCTGATGGGACCGCCGGGCCAGCGTCCCCGACACTCAGTCCTTCATCTAAGCTTGTAGATTGCCGATCTTCCGCTGAGAGCCTTGAGGCTGAACGGGAGCTGAACGAAGATGAATCCGGACTATTTGGATCGACATTTGACGAGCCGGTTCTCTCGCCTCAGGACCCAGCCTCCGATGCCAAGAAAACGCCGACATGTTCTCTCAGTATCGTGCGAGACATGCCTTTGCCCAAGCATTTTTCCGGAAAGACGCCGCAGAGTCTCTTAGAGGAGACCCTTCGTCGAATAGATAAGTTCGCACAACCGCAATACTTAGTCATCTCTCGCGGATACTGTTCCATTCGGGCGAGTGTTGAGATTAAATGGAGCAGCCGGAAAGTGATTCCAACCCAAGCGGGAAAGATCAGTAACACTTCGTCCAAGACCCCACAACCAGTCCAGACATTCACTATGGAAGATGAAGCTTGTCGAGACGAGACTCAGGCGTACAATTACGTGGCCACCTTAGCTCTCTTTTATCTGAACTCTCAAAACTTGACATCTATACATAGATATCTTCCTGTCACTTTCAGGGAGCTTTGGGATGAATTAGAAGAGAAGCGCAAGAAAGAGGACGATCAGAATTACCTCGATCTCGTCAAAAATCTCATGTCTATCTTCAAGCATCGATTGAATACTATTTCTTGTTTACCTAGTGACCACGCTTCGGTTGGTCACCACTTTCTTATCGGTTCTGCTTTGCATACAATAAACTTCTTACGTGCCCTTCTTTATTTTACATTGTATACATATCTAGGCTTTGCAGCGGCCCAAAGATTTATCAACTCCAGGGTCTTTGGAGGAGAAAAACTCACTGAGCATATCACACGACCCTAAAGTTGGACGAACTTCTGGCAATCCACTCCTGATGGAGGAGTTTGCGATGCGCCAACATTGGCATTCATACCAAGTGATGCTGGTGCGTATTCTTTTGGGCACATCATAGTCAATTACTTGTAAATCATCTCAAGTTTTTTCTTTCGAACGATTAACTTTCGCAGGGATATCGGGCCACTCTCCCTATCGCCGCCTATCGCTCGGAGATCGTAACTGCAGTCGAGCAAAACCAGGTGATCTTATTATGTGGTGAAACAGGCTGGTAAGCTAAAACCTCCCCTTCGAGTTTCGTGACTCATGGTTAACACAAAGCTGGGAACTATTTTATTTTACTGGCGAATTGGGATTCCTATCAAATAGTGGCAAATCGACTCAATTACCGGCGTTTATTTTGGAGAATGAACTTGCAAATGGTAGACCGGTCAAGATCTTTTGTACCCAACCCCGAAGGATTTCCGCAATATCTTTAGCCGAACGTGTCTCGCAAGAATTGGGCGAACCCAGTGGAGCGATAGGCCAAGCGGGCTCCCTGGTCGGATATAATATCAGATTAGAAAGTAAAACTTCGACTACCAGCCGATTAGTTTACGCTACTACTGTCAGGATTTTATTTCTTCCTCTTTGTTTTGTCACTTCTCCCTAGCCATAGCTGATTTGAGTGTGATCAAATTGATTAGGGTGTCGTCTTACGGATGCTCGAAAGCGGAACTGATCTCAAAAACATCACCCATTTAATTCTTGACGAAGTCAGTAAATCACTACCCCCAAGAACCTCTCTTACGGCTCACCAATTCAACAGTTTCCTGGTTCCTTCTTTTAGATTCACGAGCGCAGTATAGACAGTGACTTCCTTCTGGTAGCCCTGAAAACTATCCTCGAGCGGCGCCCCAACCTCAGGTGAATTTGACTCACTGTCCACGTGCCCTATGCGGATTTTGAGATATGAAAGCTGATTTCAGTGAGACAGGGTGATTCTAATGTCAGCTACGGTAGACGCCGAGAAGATCAGCAACTACATGAACGGTTGTCCGATTATGAAGATCCCTGGACGGACGTTCCCGGTGACGAATTTCTTCCTAGAGGATGTAATCGAGTTAACGGATTACCGACTGGATGCTAAATCCGATAGTCCATACGTTGTCAGACGAGGTAAACGGAAACCCGTCATGCTCAAGACCGTCTCGTCGACTCAGGACGAGATTCCAACACTCGATGACGAAGAAGAAGCTGCCACCGATAGCGCTCTCGCCCACACCTATGCGGCTTCCACTAGGTCTACATTGGAAGTCTTGGACGAGCATCTTATCAATATGGATCTCATCGTCTTGCTACTCTTACAAATCTGTTGGCAAAATCCTGCCCTTGTCCAACGGTTCTCCAGTGCCATTTTGATATTTCTACCCGTAAGCTCAACCTTTTGAAATGTTGTTTTCTTTAACAAGTGTGAAATCTTGAGTGGGCTTGCTGACACGAACGGGCCGTTTAAAATCGGTTTAATCTGTTTAGTCTCTCGATAGTATTCGAAAATTGACGGAGATCCTCGAGAGTCATGCATTTTTTGGCACTTCAGCGTTTCAGATATTTCCTTTGTAAGTCTGCAACTCAGATTGCTCACTTGAATTCAATGTAAAGTAGCTGATTGGAGTTCTTTAATGATGCCTGCAATCTGGTTAGACACTCTTCCATCTCGAACGAAAATCAGAGCTTGGTTTTTCAGGCCCCACCTGCTGGCGTTCGGAAAATTGTCATCTCGACGAACATCGCTGAAACGGGGATCACAATTCCTGACGTCACCTGTGTTATTGACAGTGGAAAACATAAGGAGATGCGGTAAGCAGCAGATGTGCTTTCTCTCTAAAAATCAATCTGGACAGCCGTTTCGAATTAAGTCTTGGTTTCATGTTCACTACTTAGGTATGACGAAAAACGCCAGATCAGTAAACTGGTTGAGACCTTTATTGCCAAAAGCAACGTCACTCAACGGAAAGGTAGAGCGGGAAGAGTCCAAGAAGGAATTTGCTTTCATCTGTTTACTAAACATCGCATGGAGACTCACGTAAGTCGACAGGATTATAGCTCTATTCATGGAGACTACGAACCTGACCACTTTCTTCATTGCGTATTTCGTTTGGCGCAGCTTGCAGACAATCCGTTACCTGAAATGCTCCGACTGTCCCTTCAAGATCTTGCATTGAGGATTAAGATCATGAAAATCGGAACATCGATTGAAGACGTTCTGTTACAAGCACTCGACCCTCCCTCAACTGCCAACGTTCAGCGTGCTATTGCTTCTCTGGTAGAGGTATGTTACACTTTACTAGTCCCACTTCTAGCACAGTCTACTCCTGCTGATGAATCGTCTCACTCTCCAGGTCAAAGCACTGACTCCAACGGAGGAGATTACTCCCCTGGGCCGACATCTCGTCAAACTCCCGATGGATGTTCACATGGGGAAACTGCTAATTCTGGGGTGTTTGTTTCGATGTCTGAGTCCAGCGCTGACAGTTGCTGTTGAGTATTCAGGCCGTGTTTCTTGAACTTTGCAGATAAAAATCCAAGAGCAGAAAATTGATCCTTAATTTTATCTGTAACTCCAGGCAGCCTTGAATTCTAAAAGTCCTTTCCTTACTCCGTTCGGCCGGGAACAAGAGGCCGATGTCATCAAGAAATCATTCAAAGTGGAAAATTCGGACTTCTTGACCATTTGTAAAGTCTATAACTCCTGGCGAGTGGCCTATCAGAATGATCAGGTCCATCAGTTTTGTCGCAAGAATATGCTTTCCTTTTCGGTGAGATGACCGGATTCCTATTTTTATCTAGCTTGTGATCAAAAGCTTACGAAGTGTTTTCTCTCTCTTTGTGTTCATCAGAACCTCCTACAAATTGAAGATCTTCGGTCTCAATTCTTTGGTTTCTTGGTTGATGCGGGTTTTGTGGGCTCTAAATTGAAATCGAAATCTCATGGCTCTAGCTCTTTCAGTCAGAAAAGTAGATTTTGTACTGTACCGGATGAATTAGATATCAATGCCGACCAACACAAGATCGTGATGGGCTGCATCGGAGCTGCTATGTTTCCTAAACTTTTGGTGAGAGATGGGGCAATGCAAATCGGAAACGTCAACTCGAACGCACAAGGCGGATGGAGAACTTTGACCAATTCAGCCCCAGCTTCAATCCATCCTTCGAGTGTCAATTTCAGTAGCGGTCGTCGTCCGGACTTTGGGGATGCTCGATTTATAACATATTTCAACATCATGCAATCGAAGAAACTTTGTTAGTACATTTTTTCTTTCTCTGTCTTGTCGTTTGGATTTCAGGTCATACTGATACGTTTCGTGGTATCCCTGTAGACATTTGGGAATCGGGAGTGGTTAATGAAAAGGCAATCTTTCTGCTATGTGGTGAAGCTGATTTCAAAATGCCGGCCGAATCGGTCATCATCGATCGTAAAATCAAAGCTTCCATGAACCCTAAGACTCTCCTTACACTCAAGATCCTACGGCAACGTTTCCAACAAGTAAGCTCCATTATCTTTATCTACCGAGGAAGTATTCACGATACTGCGCGTTCGCCCCTTTGCAGATTGACTGATTTTCACCTGATCGTTTTCTCAGTTATTCAACTTGAAGATGAAACATCCATCGCAAGAATTTGACGAACAGCAGCAACGATGGTTTGACATGATTACCGCAGCGATAAAAGACGATAAAGAGTCGATGAAGATTAACAAAAATGAAGGCATTCATCGGACGGATGTCTCCGCCAATGCGACGAGCTTGAACAGAAAGAATCGAATGTCAGTCGTTTTAGCACCAGCGGGTCGAATCCCGTCCAGTAGCAGTCAGGACACTTCTGCCGCGGTGGAAGATTCAAACCGTTACGGTGGCGTCTCCAAAGAAGATAGGCATGCTATCGGAGACGCTCGGGAAAAAGTTCGAACCACCTTGTATGAGACCACCGGCCGCCTTTCGGATCTTTCTCTATCTTCCCCCGCCCATGAAAGTGCTACTATCATAACTTCTAATAGTTCAACGCCAACGCCACTCACGCCAGGCTCAGTTTATGACCCCCATCATGTTCATCACATGCATCAGCATACGGATAACTTTGATCATGGAGCTTGATTTTCCCTCATCCTCTTTTTCTTTGCATTGTCGCCCATTTTTCTGTTCTCAACGATGATGTATGATCTAATTCACGAGCTGCACCAGAGACCATATTGCAAGTCGATTTCCGTTTGGGTATCGACACAATTGTCACCACTATTAAAAGAGTGCCTAATAGCCGACTACATGAGGTGGGGCTTTCGATCGTTTGTCATTTTGGTAGAGACTGCATAGATCAATGAGGTGGAGAAATGATTACCGAAGAGTGCAGTTATCATCCTGCTAGACTAGAAAGCACACAGGTGTTGCGAGAGCTGGCGTGGACAGAATAGAGGCGGCCATTTGGGAGTTGTCCCTATGAAATCATTTCGCTTGAGGAAATATTTCCTAGTCTTAGCCCCACAGGAAAACTACAAGTCACATAAAATGAAGTAAGTTTGAGCTTCTCATACTTCGCGTCTTGGTAATAGCTCCAAGGGCGCTGACCAGTGTTCTAAAAAGCCTTTGATAACCCTTTGGGGCCGCTGTTCGGGTTACAAGTTAGGTCTGACGAAAACCTACCAGTTTAGACATGTTTGAACCCAGGTGCAAGTACCCAGGGAGTGGGTGACTGAGTGAGACCCTCAGGCTGGACAAGTTGTATGACAGATGAGGCACCTCAATTGGACAGTGCAATCAGCGGGTCAAGCCTAACATAACAATGTCACTCGTTGCTTTTGTGCTGAGGTGTGTAGCATCGACCCTCAAGCAAAGCAAGAGGGACATATGGCCAAAGTGGGATGTGCTGCACCACGAGGATTTGGAAGGTTTGGTGTATGCCACGGACGCACTTTTAAGTTTGGTGTTGATTTGAGATTTATTTTGGCCAGAACCAATTCCAGATTGCCCATGTATCAATTCTGGACCAGTTTGGGATCAATTCTTATCAAAATCAATCCCCAATTAATTGTTCACGGCACCTGTCTGGGATGGTATATGTATTCAGAGCTTTAAAGTCACCAACCATCCTAGACTTATCATTATGCCACACAATGATAACTGGTGTAGTTACTTCTACATCTTCATTTGTGCCCACTTTCCTTAAGACATTCATTCTTACTAATTCTGTAACATGTTGTTGTAGAGCTTCTCTGCTCCTAGGTGACACTGGATATGCCCTCTTTCTAAGGGCTGGAGGGTAAGGAACTTGCCTTGTCAACTAACCTCAGCATAATCAACGACTCACAATAATATTGACTCAAATCTAAATTAGACTACTCAGTCCAATTCTCAATTTGGTGAGAAAAGGATTCATCACTTGTCTGTGACTCCTGACTAACCTACTCTTAACTCTTTTATATTATCTTGTGTCTTTAATAGCAGTCCTATTTGCCATACTCATTATGTACAGTGTCAGATCTATCTTATAGTATACCTACTATTTCTTTGGGTACTTTTCATTTTTACTTAGTCTCTTTTCTTATTTTTTCTTTCACATGTTTTTGTTTAGAATTCTAACTTTCTTTCTTCTCATAGTTTTGTCTTATTTCTTAGCAATTCAGTCAAAAACTTCACAGTGTTGAAACCCTGGAATCTCTCATCTGCTTGAAAGACTGGCTTGCTGAGGATATCATTGATGTTGACAACATCAATACATCCTCTTAGATTTTTTTTCCATCTCATGTTATCTATAGTTATAGTAAAATGAGATCTATATGATTTTATTGCAGCAAAACTAAACACTAGTAGTAGTAGTGAGCTTTGAGAAAAAAAATCAAACAATAGAAAGATTAGAAAATTTATAAATAAAATAAATGAAATAAAAGAAACTAATTAAAGAAATATGTACCTTCTTATAGTTCAACCCTTTGTGATAGTTCTGAAGTAGATGTCTAGAAGAATATTTAGGAATGAATGACAGTAATAACAAGCCTGAATAGAAATAATGAAGAATTTAGAATAAAAATAAAAAGGTCAATACAATTCTTGAAAATAGTAAGATAGAAAAATAAAATGGCAAGATGAGAAGGATCAAATGATGGATAGTTGTATACCTCCACTTGAATTACGTCGAGCTCCTCCTAATTCTTCTCAGTCTAATAGGAACGTAGTAACGGATTGAGTTTGCTTGATAGAATCCGTTTTTTTTTTTGAAACTTGATTAAGGGTTTGGTGTGAGACGGCAATGGTTCTTGATGATCTTCCTTTTTGATGAGTTCAATCAATCCTGAAAGTCGCGGGCGACACCAGTCGGGTCAACTGATTCATATTGCACATTAACTCTTCACACTGTAGCGCGGGATTATTCACTGACAATAATTTGTCGGCACAACATTTTTTCATTTTTTTCAAAAATATGTCTGAAAAAAAGCCAAATGTGCCTCTCTGCCGCGTCAACCATGATCCTCTATACCCGGTCGGATACCTGATCTCTCTGGACCCATCTCGTGAGCCGACCCGACCCGGTACCCGGTCGGGCATAGCCGGATCATCGGGGTCCAGGTCGGAACCTTAGTCCGGCCAGTCTTCTCTTGGAGCGGGCACTAAGACTGAAAGTCTGACAAATTCTACCCGGTTCATTTTGCTGACCCTATCTCTTAATTAACGTATGGTATTTTTAGGACGTTAGGATGGGAAATTCAGCCAAGGGGGGCTTCAAGATGCCAGACCAGTTGGCCGACCGAGTGTATGATTGTTGTGTGCCAGGAGATGAGGTCTGTCAAACAGTTGGAGACATTGCACCCCATCTCACATACGCTGAGAAACACGAAACCGATACAGCTGAATTTGTGATTCAGAAGTTGAGGGCAAGGCTATCCGGTTGGACTGCTCCTCCCAAGCGTCATTCCTGATCTGAGCCTCACGAGGATGTTAAAATTTGATCATTTTCTGTTCATTCACCTTTTCTGGTGATTTATTGTAAATTATAGCCTAATGCCATTGGAATCTGGATACCATTGAAGGAAAAAAAAGCAGTGGAGCCACCAGCGTCGAAGAGCCACTTGGATTTGATGTTTCATTCCTCGTTGATGTTTCAATCCTACACGAATCACTCTCATCACCTGACTCAAGGAATTAGCTCGGGCTTTGATAGATTCGATCGGGGCAGCTTTGAAACCTGCTCTTGTCTGTTAACAAATCGTAGCATTCAAGTTCAGCAGACCAGGACGACAATTTTTTGCGGGCATTTAAAGAGTCGGTAACAGGTCACAACCACTATAGGAAAGTTTTGATGTTGTGCCATTATGCCCAAGTTCTTTGACTTGTGCTTGCCAGTTAGCGGGGTTCGCAATTGCCTATCTGCCAAACCCGCTATTATCTGTGTTCATATGCATTGAAGATAAACTCAAGGCTCAATCACAACGAGGCGACCTCTAGTTGGTGGGGCACCGTGTCCATGCAGAGGACCAATATCAAACCCGGCGCGTAAAGTTGAGGAGCTCGAGGTGTCGCCGCGAGTCTATCCAACTGATGGAGACGAGAAGGGGCTTTCGATGACCACCCACCACTGCCAGGCATGTACCCTAGAGCTCCCGGAGCCTCGTCAGTGCGCCACACAACAAGAAGCTCGCTGAAAGATGGGTCATCGATTTTTGGAAGCCTTCACCGCTCAGCGCCCCGAGCAGAACAGCTGTAGAACCAATGCCGATCAGGCCACCATGCAACAAGAACCATTAGACATGGACGGTTGAGCTTGGATTACTCTGCCAAAGGAACTCAGGATCAGGACTGTTAACTTTGCTTCAATCTGGATGGTCTATCTTTCATGAGCGATGGCCCATTTTGTATGATGAATGTTCCACTTTCTATAAGAAGACAGCCACAGCACCTGCACACGTCTTTCTTCCTAGTCTTCAAGTGATTTGTCATTCAAAAATAGTTTTCAACTTCCTTTGAATCAGAGATTCAACAGTTTTCCCTTTATTTATAGAGCCAACATAATCTTCGTGGATATAATAAATAAGTATGCTCTTCTTCAGCTTTGAGAACTTCCTTTTACTCGCAAGTTTGACCGACATGGGCGTGGGTAGTGTGGTTGGCCGGCTGGGAAGCAGAGCAGTTGTTTCCTCGGGAGGATGTCCATCGTACTACTTGATTGGGTACGTGCTGGCTTGAGTTCATGAGTCTGTTACATAAATCGCTTACAATCGCAATATTTCCTTATTAGTGCTCGAGGCACCGGCGAGGGACCAACTGGATCCATAGCCTACAACACCCTCTATCAGAAGGTTATGTCCACCATTCCGGGAGGTGCCAAAGAGGAGCTCAAATATTCCTCATCGGCTGATTATACAATTACGGTGACCCAAGGATCCCAGACGGAAGTTCAATTTATTACTGCGCAGCTCTCGAAGTGTCCAGAAACAGTTTTCGTGTTGCTCGGGTACTCGAAAGGAGTAAGTGAAGCGAAATTCGACGTGCCTTTTTCAGAATTTTATCCCGTTTGTTTTGAATTTGATTTATGAAGAAACGTACGCGTCAACTCTCTTCAATAGGCTATGGTCACGTCTCAAACCCTGATCAACAAGATCATTCCTCGAGATAAGATTGCGGCCGTTGTTTTGTTCGGAAATCCCTACTTCACACCTGGCGCCCCTCAAGACAAATGCGGCGCCGTGAGCTTGAGATTATACCTCTTTCATGTTTCCTTCGATGATATCCAAGTGTTTACGTGTTTAACTCATGCCAAATACCTTCTGATGTTTTTTTTTTTTTTTACTTTGCTAGACCACTGGGCAGGGTATCGCGGCCTACGCGGGCATCAAGATACCAGCCGAGCTGGCCGGTCGAGTATACGATTGTTGTGTTCCTGGCGATACCGTCTGTCAGACTTTCGGGACGATTATAGCCCACTTGACATACGATGGCCAACGCGAAGACGACGCAACCCAATTTGTGATTCAAAAGTTGAACGCCAAGCTAGCCGGTACGACTCTTCCTTGAAGCCTAGGCTTCTGATTCGAGCGGCCTATTTTTTCAGGAAATAATCGGCCAGTTGCTCGGCTTGGAACTTGATGCTGTTGGCTAAATAATCCCAAACCTACCGGTGATTAAGTATTAGCATAAATTGAAATGCATATTCCATGGGGATGTTGAATTTTACAACGTGATTGTTACATTGTCTGAGCAATGTAAAATTGCACCTTGATGCCCGGTAAATCTTTACAGTGTCGCCACTCAAATTTGAGCAATGTAAAAAAGGCGATGTAAAAACTTCAACGTAAAATTATCCCTGTGTACATGGAGAATAGAGATTTACATTGAGTTTTTTTACCCTGGGGGACAGTACGAAAAATAAGCGATGTAAAATTGCACATTTTAGATCAATGAAACACATTTACACCACACCACCTTTACAGCGTGCTGCCAATCTTATGCTTGTGCAATGTAGAATTTAAATTTTCTCTCTCCTGGTGCAATTTTACACAGCAATGCAAAAACAAAAAATAAATATAAAAATTTCACAAGAAAGCTCAGCCCAAAAAACCCCATTAGGGGGTATCAAATATGGGAAATCTGAAAACTGAAAACCTCATTATCTCCTGAAGTAACACATAATTTTTGTTGGTAATATTTTCAAAAGATACACTTTCATGCCTAATTATTATCAACACAACTTTCAAGATTGTGGAGTAGTTCAAAAGTAAATGAGGTTTTAAGTTTCCATATTTCTCATATTTGATACCCCCTATTGATTGGGAAAAGTAAGAAGTTTAGAGGCAAAACTAAAGTATATTTCTGCTGGATATAATCTCAAAGAAAACCAAAGAAATGGGAAGAAAAGAAGAAAAGAGATAACAATGAAAGAGAGAAGTACAAAAAGGACCAGGATAGAAAAGCTACTGAGATTTGAGGAGGAGGAAGAATACAAGACAGAACAGAAAACAAAACAAAACAAAACAAGACAAGAGCTGTGACTAATAAAGAAAGAAAGGTAAGTAAATAAACAAGAAAGAAACAGAAAACATAAGTAAGAAAAGAGGGAAGGAGTAGTGAGAGTTGATAAGTGCCACTACTCTGGGCTCAAGCTACAGTAATCCTGAGACAACAACAATTACAATGAGATGATTTGATTCCGTTTGTTTGTTTTTTTGTTAGTTTGTTGGATTTGGTTGGTACCTGCAGGATGAGGAAAGAGACCGGTGGCAGACGCAATCCCAAGTTCAACTCAAGGTGATTTCAGAGCATGAATTGTGCGGCGCGTGGGAGTGGGCTCATACCTAAAATATGACAAAAAAAACCAGGCCAGGAAAAAAGGCAAAGAAGTCAATTAAACGGGTTAAAAGACCAAAAGATGAAAAATTAGACACCACCTTGGTCCTTAACAACACCGCTTTTGGTGTAAAAAAGAAACCCACATCCACCCCAAAAGTTACTCAACACACTCTAGAATCAGACCTCCTGGATGAATGTCTAGTACCAACCATGCATGCTGGCCAAGCAGTAGTTTTTACCATAAGATCTTGAATTGGATGAGCCTTGAGTTCTTTTTTTGCATCTTCTTCCTTCCAATGTGCCTCCCAAAATGCAGCACCCCGGGCCTCCCTTTACTCCCAATTGGAAGATTTCAATGGAGCTGGCTGAAAAGAGGTAGGTTTTGTGTTAGGTGCCATCTGAAAGCCCCACTGACAAGCCAGATTTGGTGCCAAAGTAGCTGCCAGCTGCAAGGCCAAATGACAAGCCAACTTTTGAACCAATTTGGGAGCCTTTTTGGAGCTGGTGCCTTCTTTGGTGCTACAGACTTGTTGACTGTGGTAGTAAATGCCTTTTTTGGCGCCCGTGGCTTCTGTGGGAATGATTTCTCAGAACTTTGAGTTTGGGAAGGGGGGGGGGGGGCTGCATGTCTTTGGTCTGCCAATGAGTGTTCCAGTTGGCATTGTCACAATAACAATTCCTTTCTTGGTGGCTAGAATCATCTGAATGTGCCCCCCTGAATATGAAAGTGGTCAGAGACTCTGAAAGCTGCTTTGGGCGCACTGTCAGAATAATTGTCTGGGCTGAGAGTTAAACTGGGATGGACCCAACAAAATTAAACTTGGTTGATCTCAACCAATTAAATACAAATACAATGTACCTTCCTTTTAATGCCTTTTCATTGTTTAATATCAACTGAAGTTGATGATTGGTACCCAGTACCCCCTGCACCTGCCTGGCACCCGCTGGGCGGTGCCGGGTGTCCGCTTTTGGAGGGAAGATTAGTAGGTACGCTGGTACCCCTGATATTGTCAGATATTGAATCTGGCTGCATCAAATTTGTAGCTTAGTGGTAAAGCAGGCACCCAGAGTGAGCCCTTTCCCAGGTTCAAGTCCCGGTGGAGTCATTTCTTTTCTGACAGATTTACAGTCTTGGCTCTTTGAGAATGGCATGCCTGCAGGGGTGTCAGGCGCAGTGATGCCAAGATAAAGTTATCTTATAGCTACACCCGCTGCAAGGATGAGAATATGATGGTTTTTGAGTAAAAATTAATAAAAACAAGAAAAACTTTAAATCAATAATTTAAAGTTATAAGGTTTTCAGAGGGGCCTGCAAGCAGGGGTTTTTACGTGCCCTAAATTTAGAATCAGGACCCTGTGGTTAATACAGGGGGTTTTGATGGTCACCTGATAGTTTTTAAGGAAGTTAAAGGATAAAAAACTCCAAGCCAAAAGTACAGGTTTTTACAGTGTATTTTTGGCGTTGTTTTGGAGAAAATCCTGGTGGTAAAATTCCTTTAGAAGATCTAAGAGATTTCAAAGTATAGTAGGTTTGTGGGGAAAAAGTATGCTAGAGTCTAGAAGGCTTTGATTTGAAGGGGAGTTTCTGATAAAAGGGTCACTTACTAATGTTATTGGACAAAGACAAAGTATAACTTGTATTTGTTCAATAATGCTACGAAATGATTGCATGTAAAACTCTGAGGAAAGAGGGGGAAAAGGTGGAATATTCCTCCCCCTTTTATGTATTCATTTCTCCTCTTGTTCCCAGCTTCTGTTGGGCCAAATTACTGCTTTGGGCAGGAATTATTTCCAAAGAAATGATGTCATTTGTATTGGCATGTGACTTGTCTTCAAAGTGTCTTTTCTATTTGAATTACAGATAGTTTTATTACTGCTTGCGTGTAATAATTCTCATTGCTTATTTGTTATTCAAATGAATGTATTTGAATATTCTTGTTCTCAAGCAGTGTCAACCTTGTGTCACTTTTTGTTCATTACTTATTCTTCCATGCCAATCACATGTATTTGTATTTCATTTTGAATGACTTTATGATTTGTGTTGACTGTCATTTTAATATTAAATACTTTGGATGTCTTCTCTTGGCTCTTTTTCTTTCTCTCATTTCACTTCTTTTTTACTTTCAGGGTTCTCTTTGTTTCTATTTCACAGAGAGGGGACTCATCTTTGAGATGTTACATGTTACTTTTTAAAGGAGTGACATTCTAGTTATACTATTAATGAGTGTACTTGGTTAATTTTTATGTACAATGTTAGTGTAAATTAACCTTTCTTTTCTTTATCTTTTTGAGATGTAAATGTTATTGAATGTATTTGAATATTCTTGTTCTCAAGCAGTGTCAACCTTGTGTCACTTTTTCTTCATTACTTATTCTTCCATGCTAATCATGTGTATTTGTATTTCCTTTTAAATGACTTTATGGTTTGTATTGACTGTCATTTTAATATTAAATACTTTGGATGTCTTCTCTTGGCTCTTTTTCTTTCTCTCATTTCACTTCTTTTTTACTTTCAGGGTTCTCTTTGTTTCTATTTCATGAGAGAGGGGACTCATCTTTGAGATGTTACATGTTACTTTTTAAAGGAGTGACATTCTAGTTATACTATTAATGAGTGTACTTGGTTAATTTTTATGTACAATGTTAGTGTAAATTAACCTTTCTTTTCTTTATCTTTTTGAGATGTAAATGTTACTATGGAAGGTTATCTCTGCTATAGTAGCACATACTTTTGCTCCACAAACCTACTACACTTTGAAATCTCTTTGATCTTCTAAAGGACTTTTACCACCAGGATTTTCTCCAAAACATCACCAAAAATACACTGTAAAAACCTGTACTTTTGGCTTGGAGTTTTTTTATCCTTCAATTTCCTTAAAAACCATCAGCAGAAAGGAGATCCTTGGGAAACTAAATTAAACTGTCTGGTCAACTGTCCCTTTGAAGGCACCTTGTTTTATCAAAAGAAAGCTAAACATTGGAAGTTTAATGTTAAATGCAAAATTCTGAAACCGGAATAATAGTTATGAAGTTTGTGTAATTATAATAGGAGAATTGATTAATTTTTTGTAATAGTTACAATAACTCAATAGGGGGTATCAAATATTACCAAATACACCATTATGTAATTGACTTGTTTTCAAAAATCCATCATTTTCAAAACCTGTTAGTTCTTCACCTGTTATGCTTTGGGACCCACTGATGAAGAATTTTCTTTTTAGATAATTGACTGGTTTCTAATTGTGGATTTGGTATATTTTATACCTCCTAATAGAAGTAATAAACTTAGAAATGAAATATGTATATAAGTAAAAACCTTCTGAACAAAAAAGAATGAGAATATATAAAAAACCTGAGAGATTAAATCAGAATATAACAAAATTCAAAGCAAATAACAACCACGTTTACTTTATCAATACACAAGGAATATCACAAAACACTAGCCTAAATAATAGATCAAGATAAAAGACACAATAAATAATCAAGCTAATATTTTTTATGAGTAATCAAATAAAAAACTCTGTGTGCCCTGAAGCTAATTCTAGCTCCTCTTGAATCTTTGAAGTGAACAATATTTGAATTCAACTGAGCTCAAGTGGATTTTTATGATGTGAATTTATGAGATGATGATTTGAATGATTTGGAAGAAGGGAAAGGGATGAATATGATCCGGGAAAATAGAATTGTGCCTCAAAGTTTGAATGATCAGTCAATAATGAATTATGACATCATTGGTTGACATAATTATAATTGAAATTGTTTGACTTATGTGTGAGTTTAAAACACTGCCAGCATATTGGCTAGGCTGAGATCATCCCAGTTAAACTGGGATGCATCCAACCAATTTAAACTTGGTTGATATTAACCAATAAAATTGAATTCAAAGGGGGGTACATTGGATTTGTATTTAATTCATTGAGATCAACCAAGTTCAAATTGGTTCTGTGCATCCCAGTTTAGCTGGGATGATATCAGCCCATTCAATTATGCTGGCAGTGAAACTTAACAGTTTGCAGAACAGGCCTCTCTCTCTCTTCACCAAGTTTGGGACCAATACCAGAGCGTGCAGGTGCTTACCGCAAGACAACATTTCTATCCAAATCTTATACATATACTTACATGACATTTTCTTACATATCTTGGTTTGGGAGGGATGTATGTAAAATTACATTCAGACGCCCCAGTTTGGAATTTTACGGTGCATATATCTTGCACTGCACATGACATGCAAAATATGTATTGCAAAAATATGGACACCCATATTTGATAGTTTGTGGAAAGAACGTGTCAAGATATTCTGATCCACAACAGTCAAACCAATTTGTTTCATTGTTCTACTGGATCATCTAACTTGATCAGTGGGACATCAGTGTGGATCTCCAAAATTGATCTTTGGTGGTAGCTTGTCATGTTTTGCTTGCATGCAAGGCCAGTGGCACCAGGCCATGGATTACAAGTCTAAATCAGAAGCTTTGGAACAGGAAATCAAGAGTAAAAATATTCAAGTAGAAGAGTAATCAACTGTGGAAGATCAATAGTGAGTGCCTCAGGATAGCTTGGCCTTCAACTTCTGAATCACAAATTCGGTTGCATCGTTTTCGTGTTGGCCAGCGTAAGTGAGATGGCCCATAATACTCCCAGCGGTCTGGCAGATCTCGTCACCAGGCACGCAACAATCATACACTCGATCGGTCAGCTGCTCTGGCATCTTGGCACCTGCCATGGCCGCGATTCCCATCCCGGTGTTCTAAAAATATACACAGAATCGTCCGCAAATGACATTAGCAAGACAAGCAAATGGATTATCTCAGTTGGAAAAGGTAAGATATTTTATTCCAAACTTACTGCTCCACATTTGTTTTGAGGGGCGCCAGCTTTGAAGTAAGGGTTTCCAAACAGGGCAACGGCGGCAATTTTGTCTTGAGGGACGTCCTTACTGTTCAAAGTTTGTGTCTGAACCATAGCCTTTTTTGATAGGTACGTGTATTTAAATATTAAAATTAAATACTAGTCAGGACCATAAATTCACGCAGGTTGCGCATTCAAATTCAAAACGCTGACTCCTTTCGAATAACCAAGCAAAACAAAGACTGTTTTCGGACACTTGGAGATCTCGCCAGTTATCAGTTTAATTTCGGTCTGAGCTCCTTGCGTTACCGTGACGGAATAATCGGCCGAGGTGGAGTACTGGAGTTCCTCCTTGGCCCCTCCCGGAACGCTGGACAAGACTTTCTGATAGAGAGTGTTATAGGCTATAGATCCAGTAGGTCCCTCGCTGGTACCACGCGCACTAGTAAAACAGTAAACAGTCTTGTGAGTGATTGGAGCCACCATTTGTTCATCATTTCAAGCCAGTGCGTACCCAATCATGTAATAAGATGGACATCCACCGGAAGAGCCAGCAGTTTTACTTTGAGCATTCAAAGATGTGCCACTACTGCGGGTTCCGGCCCCGGATGAGCTGGAACCGCCAGTTTCGGAAGAGCCGGAACCCATTCCCATTAAACCACCTAAACCACCGAGTCCGCCAGTCCCCCCGCTAGAGCCCATCCCGGATAAACCAGAGCCCATTCCGGATAAACCACCGAGTCCACCTGCCATTGAGCCGAGCCCTCCGAGTCCACTAGTTCCCGAACCCATGGAGGGTAAACCTCCAAGACCGCCCGTTCCGGAACCTGAACTCTGGCCGCCAGATGCGCCGCCGAGACCAGGTATACCGGAACCAGATAGGCTTCCAAGGTCGAATTGGCGTTTATAGAGCGTCGGGTTGTGGACACTTGCACTATTCACTAGTTCCCGAAAGTTGATCACCAGTAGAATGGAGTTCTTGAAGCTGAAGGAAACCATTTTCTTTAATCCAATTTTGTAGGTATGAAATTATAGTAGTGCTCTCAACTGAGGATTGAATGTACCAAGTTATTTTAAAGGTATTTTGTGGGTTTTATTGATTTTGATTATGTTGAGCCGAGCGACTAGCACTCTCTTCCTCAAAGATTATATGGAAAAATATCACTTGAAGATTGGCAGTCGGTGCACCCACGACCAGGCGGTTGATTGTTTGGTGAAACGAGAAAGAAAGACAAGTGGACTGGTTTTATAGAGATCATGGGTCAGCCGGAGACCCTGAAAATAAGCGGAGACCGATGGTCTTGAGGTTGAATCCATGAATAGCAATCCGAGGCTAGTCGCCCCTGTGGACAGTTTAGCTGGCATCGTGTGCGTGACTAGCGTTAGGTTTTCGGCTTTGCTCTCCTTTTCTCCTCGGACAGGATTGAGTTTTCCCTGATAAATCTAGGGAGGTTCGCACTCAAGATATGTACCAGGCGAAGAGAAAAATACGAAGATGGTAGTAAGTCAAGCAAGCTTCGGGGGTGAGCTGAATGACGATCTCCAAGCGCAAGGGTCGCTCGTGAGCACAATCATCCTCTACCTGTGGCAGAAGAGTCCAGGGTAATTCGAGGCAAACTCTTAAGGTGAGGAGGACTGCTTTCTGCACCCTCGCTGTGCGGGTTGATGCTATTGCGGCCATCGCAATCTTTGCTACCCACGCAAGCCGACGTTTGCTCTCCATTCGCCCACATGAATTCAGTCAATCAAGGCGACATGCGTCTTGATTCGATGCACCCGCCCCCCCCATCGCCTATGGTCCCGTCATGACTTGTACTTCAATCCTCCATCTACACCCAACCAAGTATCGAATCGGTCTCACCCACGGATCGAGACATCTTCTTTCCTCAATTATCAATTCATCCCGTACGTATCCTCTTTATCCAGGTAGAAAGTTCTCCACCTTATTTATCACCTGGTGTAGGAAAATGAGATCTTTTACTTTATTGCAGCTAACACGTAATGCTAATAGTAGTAAAAACTTGAGAAAAAAGGAAAAAATTGAAAAACAGTTAGAATGAAAAGAATCTAAGAAAGAGAATAAAACTGAAATGCCGTTAGAATAAACGAGTGAATGAATAGTACCTCTTGATAGTTCTAACCTTACTACAACTCAACACTATGAGAGAAGTCACACAACTAAGAGTTTGTATTTCGTTGTTAGATGAGTAAACTGTGTGTGATGAATATAGTAGATAACAATGATAAATGTAAAGAAATATTTACCTAAGAGCGGTTACATTGCCGTCTCC
>LUKR01000320.1:0-20478 GCA_019395275.1 Puccinia brachypodii | reverse complement strand
TGTGTCAGCCTTAGAGCCAGCATAGCTGACCAAAAGACTGCTATTAAACTGTACATATTTAAAGTTAGAAATAATCTGACCTTATAATCAGATTATTCAAGAAATTTCATTATTAGTGTCTCTATTCCTTTTTCCTTTATCTTATCTGGAAGTTACACTTCTGGTGTACATCAGTCAAATTATCACAAATTCTAATCCCTTCTAACCGTGCGCCTAATCAACATCACTGCGGCCCGCAGTCTTACACTTCTGTGTGTTCACCTGATGACCCGCGTGTCTCACTGCAGCCCGCAGCATTTCAAATAAAAATTCC
Organism: Puccinia brachypodii; assembly: GCA_019395275.1. NCBI lineage: Eukaryota > Fungi > Basidiomycota > Pucciniomycetes > Pucciniales > Pucciniaceae > Puccinia > Puccinia brachypodii. The sequence continues at coordinate 20,165 of LUKR01000320.1, read as the reverse complement.
CGTGCCTTGAAGGACATATTTCAAATTAAAATTACTACATTACTAAACAAATTAGTAATGAACAATGCATTATTAATTTTCGAGAGATCTGGCTTTCAGAAAGACCAGTCTCTCTCAAAACCATGATCCTTTTTCTCCTCAGACGAAAAAACTAACAAGAACCACCACAAATAACACAAACGCCAACAAAACAGCGCCATAGGAAAAAATAAAGAAAATTCTCAGGTCCCTTAACTTTCAGAATTGATCCCACTGATAGTGTCATCAATTCTCTAAGTAAGTCACCTCCTTTTTTATTAATTAATTCCTTGTTATTTCTATCAGTTCTATTTCTTTCTTCTTCTCTTTCATTCTCTCTAAAGCTATTAACAAAAGAATAAAAGAATAAGTAAACAGAATAAAAAGATAAAATAAATATAAAAAATATATTCCTTTCCTTAACTCTTCAAAGTTTGAGGTTTAACTAGAAATCCTCCCAGGTTTCCCTGTGAGAACCTGACTAGTTTCTTTTAGTCTATAAAAACAGAGGCTGGACATACATATTTTGTACCAGATCCTCCTACTGTTTCTTAAGATAGGAGAGGCTAGCTTAGAGCAGCTCATCCAGCAACCTCTTAAAGGTTGGTCTGAGAATTACATAATAATTAAATAAGAAAGAATAAAAAATATCTATATTTCTCCTTTTTTTCTCTATTTCCCTCTATCTTTCTCTCTCCTGTTCTTCTTTGTGTGTTTCCTCTAAATTATTATTTGTAATAAATAAATAATAATTTGCCCCCCTTTCCTTGTGTCCGCACGTCACTGAAGAGATGCCGGCTCACATTATGACATCATCTGTCAAAAAAGGTGGGGAAGCCACATGCATGCAGTCATCAGTCTGACAGCTTCAGCCTTAGATAACTGACAGGCTGCAGTCTGGATGACAGCTGCACTGCATGTGAATTCATGACAGCTGCAGGATGACATAATTGACATCTGCACTGCCTATGACATCATCTGTAGGAATACTTATTTGGCTCTGACATCATTGTGCATACACCAAACCCATGTACTGTCCTGACCAACCACATTCACTCACTCAGACCTGCAGCTAGCCAAAATACCTCATATACATACTCTGACTAGCTAAATTCCCACATTTGTTGTTCAGGCCAGCTATAATCACTCATATGTGTGTATAAAGGGAGGCTCTCCTCCCCCCTCATTTGTATTCCTCAGTTCATCACCCACCAGTTTAATACTCATAAAGTGAAGCACTCACAATTATCTCATACACATTTCAATAACCCTTATATAAAGTTTCTCACCAACCCTTATATAAAATTATAACACCTTTAAGCTTATTACATAAACTTTATTACTTCATTCCTTGGTTGTAGCATCTGCTCCCACACCTCTTTATTCATACCAACCTATTCCTTGTTGATCAAACAACTTCAGCTTGAACCTACCTACCCCTACCACCACATTAACTTCCCAAGCTTACCTTGGTGGGTCTTGTTTCTGATTGTATAGAAGGGCAGAGTTTGAAACTCCACCATACCCTTCTCCATTCAGCAAAAGGATTTTTCACAAGCACTTTTGAGTCTTACAGCGGGTGAGGCCATCTGTTTGGAGAAGCATGTTCCAGCTCTCATTGGACAGCTATGCCCAAGGACTTCTCAGACAAGCAGGTCCAACTAGTTCTCAAACTGGCCTGTCCAAGAAATTAGTTCCAACAGTGTAGGTAAGCTTTCCTTTCTCTCTTCATTCATTCATTATTGTATTCAGAGACTTGTTACTTCTATTCTACTGAGCTAGAAATCAAACATACACACATTGGATCTAGAAAGTCTCTCCAAGACACAAGGTCTTGCCAACATACACCCTCTAAGACATTGTCAGTGAACACCTTCAAGTAGTTCTTACACTGATAAGCCTCACATGCACCTGCATGCTTGGGAGGCTTATTTAAGCTTGTTGATAAAGGATCATGAACTCTGGCTTTCTTGTCTCAAGGTTGGACCAGCCTTTTGAACACAGGTTTGATGGTTATATTTACTGGTCACCTAGTGATGGTTTTCACAAGCTCCATTTAGGGGCTGTAAAACCGCACGCACAAGGGGATCTGAGTTAGATCTCAGAAACCCCCACAAAGTTGAGATCCTTGCAAGATGCAGGATCTTGCGGCTTGAGATCCTGGCAAGATCCTAAAATGGGGTTTAGGTCAGGATGTGAGGCCTTCCAAATTCCCATGTCATGTTTGGCTGCCATGATGCCTTGTGTTGAGATCCTGCAAGATCAAAATACAGCCATGGGTGGATTGGGATCTTGAAAAACTCACATTTGGACCCCGCAGCAGCCAAACAGGCCCTTACATGCTTGCTTGGTGTTTTTTTCCTTGTACCAAAACACACAACTGTGAAATGAAACACATGAAATGCTCTGCAGAAAAGCAAAATAGTAGCAAAAGGAGATGAATTCCACTTTTTTTTTGAAAATTATAAATTGATGAACCAAAAACAAGAAAGATTTTTATGTCAGTGAATATTTTATTTTCAAAAAAGGAAGTTCAAATTCATAAAATGAGATTCTAAGTCTAAATTTATGGGATGATCCAATTTGATTTTAAAAATTTGAATTTTGGCTCCTGCAATCCATTTCAGCCTTGTGGAAGTGAAATCCATGAAAAAATATGTTGACATCAATTTATCCATCTCATTGCTGAAAAGATCAATTCCTGGCCACATTATTTTTCCCCTAACAGATTGCTTGCAAGTGTTGTTGCAAGAGGTTTTCCCACTGGACATTTGATTGCTTCAATTTTCTTAATCCACTATGAAAAAAATCTAAACGGCTTTCTGGAAACCAACATCAAGTTTCTAGGTGTGTAGTTTTTACCATTTACTGAATGAAATCTCTCTGCACATGCATCCTTCACCACCACAAAAGGTGTGAGTGATGTACACTGTGTTCATATCCACCAAGGGGATTTTACACTTGAACAAACATATAAAAAAATACAGCTACCTTGCTTTTGCTTATCAGAAAGCAGCACATCATATGTCTTGTTTAATAGTCACCTGCCCTGTGGATATGGTGGAATTGAGGCTTGGAATCCTCCAGAGCTATTATCCTCCAAGAATCCTGACCAGTAGTGATGAACACTGTTTGAAATGTGATTGGTGGGTGAAAAAGCCACCAGAATTTCAAATCCTACAAAACAGTTTGGTTGTCAATGTACTCGCCAAAGACAGTTTCATGAATAAATCTTTCCTAGAATTGTTGAAACAAGTTCAATTAAGGCTGAAGAATTTCTGGTACATGACTGAGGTCCTCTCCCCCAAATTTGGCAAAATTTATCATGGCTTGTTCTGAGTTGATATGTCTTCCTTCAACCACTTTTGCTAGAGATAATCCAGAAAAGGTTGTCCACTTCCCTCAGTTGTTTTATTTTTTTATTTTTTATTTCACTGAACTGGGCCTTTCACAACTGGACTACTGGCCAATAATTTATGGCTTTCTTCTGTAGTTCAGTTCTTGGAGGCCTAGTTCAGAAAAAAAGAAATAGTGAGGCAAGCAGACAACAATTTCCGGATTAGCTGTATCATATTTATTCCTTTTTTTCCATAAATATGCAACTCAGAATTTTGATTCTTCAAGCTACCAATGAATTGATTTCATGTGTTCACTTATGTACAAGGGATTGATAAATGTATCCACTTTTCCCACCACATTGGCACCCAATTTTGGGGGTTACAGTAGCACCTGGTTTTCTGTGGACACACCTGGCTCTCAAAGTTTCCTTTTCAATATTCCAGCAAGCCAGGAGTCTTACTTACTTCCAGCTTTCCAGTGAAAGCCTCCTGAGTTATTGAAAAAAAGAAGAAGAAGAAAAAAACTTGTGAGGGGTCCTTGGCTAGCAAATCAAGCATGCCAAGACCACCAGAAAAGCCTCCAGATTTCTGGTAATTATTAGGAAGTTTTTTGCCCAGTCAGAAGCTCCTGAAAAGCTGTGCCCTGTATTGGCTTGCCAGGAGTGGGAAATATAAATTTTTTGATGTACTCAACAGCCCCTTCAACAAGGATGAAACAGGGAAATCAGTAAATGGAATTATCTCAATGTATGCCAAGTAACAAGAGTAAAACTGCTAGTTCATTGTTGTGGCACTAATACAGGTGCCCAGTTTTACTTGGCTATGTATGAGCACATGAGCTCACTATATAAAGCTAAACGCAGGGGGTGAACAAAAATGTGATTTTTGTGCCATGTATGTCTCTCAAATGTTACTTTTCATTTAACATTGATCCACATGACCTTGTACAGTGCCTGGAAGCTAATTTTTGTTAATTTTCTTTTGGCTGAAAAGCCCACAACACACACATGTGAAGTCATGAGATGTTGAAAATAGATAGAATGAGAGTTCAAAATAATGATTATCAACCAAGTTATTGAGAAAAATGGGTGCATCATGGTTCAGAAAATAAAAAGAGAGAGAGAAAAAAATGAAAATCTTTAATTTTGTGGTTTGGTAAAAAGTGAACACACAGAAATTAAGGATTGAATGGGGGAAGAATGATAATAAATGAAAAAATGGAACCCAAAATTATTTGGGCTTGTTGGGTGGGCAATCTGCAGTCAAAATTGGGTGATTATGTACCAGAATGCTACATTTACTGATTTTTGACTGCAGGTTGGCCACCCACCAAGCCCAAATAATTTTGGGTTACAGTTTTTTTTTATTTTTATAATCATTCTTTCCAGATTCCATCCATAATTTATGTGTATTCACTTTTTACCAAAACACAAAATTAGAATTTGCAAAGATTTTTATTTTTATTTTCTAAACCATGATACACCCATTTTTCTCAATAACTTGGTTGATAATCATTATTTTGAACTCTCATTCTATCTATTCTCAACATCTCATGACTTCTCTTGCGTGTTGTGGGCCTTTCAGCCAAAAGAAAGTTAATGAAAACTTTTTTCCGGGCACTGTACATAGTTGAAATGAAATACCACTCCAATTTGATGCACTCACTTCCCGATTTATTTTGGTAAGTCATTTTTTCTGAGAAGGAAAGAAATATGATGTTGAAAATTTGAAGGGGTGTGCTTCTGCAATAATATGATTAGGGAGGGGGGGAGGGGGCAAAATACAATCAGGATGTGAATGGTGGACAATGGAAAGATGATTTATGTATTTCACATAGATGATAATGATGATAGAACTGATGAAGAGGTTTTTTGTGACAAAGAAAAGTCAAAAGAAGACATTAGGCTAAGTTTCTATACATAAGAAAGAAAAAAAGAAGAAGCATTGCATGCATGGACAAACAAAATGATTATATATTCACATATTACTAGCAAAAAAGGGAGAGAGAGAAAGATAAGAGCAAGAAGGACAAGGGCAATTAGTGAATATATATAGATAATGATGATTGAATGATGAAGTAAATAAAGAAGTTTGTGTTAAGTATTCAAGAAACATTTTGGAAGATATGGGAAAGGCCAAGACAACAGGAAATGTAATATCAGTGGTGAACATTGAGGGATATGTATTTACACGCATGATGTATGAAGTAGTGTTCTTTAGTAAGTCGCACGATATTTACAGTAAGGAGATAAGATAAATGGCAGTAAATCGATGTAATCAAAGAATGCGAAGTATTTAAACAAAGGAAATCGGCACGGAACTCGAGCATGCAGATATTCATTGTACGGTTGCTTGAACGGCAGCCCGGAACCGGCACCGAGAGGGGGACATGATTTCAGGGTTATGTGGTTCTGGCTGGGTTGCGAGATGGGATGAGAATGCTATCGGAGTGTCGTTCGTGGAGGAGCGGGGGGAGCTTGAATTCAGAGCTTGATGAAGGACACGACTGGGAAGTATAGACCGGCGAGTTGTCACGTTTGATGGATACCACCCGGAGCGCCACCGGGGGCGGAAAAGAGCCCGGGCCGGGGCGAACGGGATTGGGGAGGGGCGGTAGACGGCGGCTCGAGAACAGTGATCTCGGTGCGGCCGCGATCGGTTCTTCGGCGGAGCAGGACCGTCGGGCTTGAGTGCACGAAGAACCTGATGACGGTTGCGAAGGACAGCCCTGGTTGATGGGTTGGTGACCTTCCTCCTCTTCTCTTGATCTTCTAAAACCGGGAGGGATTACAGTCGATGGCACACTCTCTCCTCGTAACTGCCAGGCTGAGCGATTCTCGCCAGCTTGATGATGAGTTTGTGGAGAACTCGAGCGGGACGATACATTAGATTCGCTAGGAGACACCTGATTAGGTGAAAAGTCATTGCAGAAACTGGCGGAATGAGGTTCGGGGGGCTGTAGTGCGAGATTATCATGAGTCGACCCCGGCGCTCGGCTCAAGGAATAACCGTTCAGATTGACGGCAGAATCCGGATGAGAAGGATCCAATCTCATTGAGCCTATATTCAAGTAGTGAGAATGTGGGCGCTGTGATACGGCATGCGAGTTCAGACGGGCTCTCGTCGTGTGTGAGCTCCATCGAGGACGTGAAGGATGATGGCTGACCAAATGATCGGGGAGGACTACTGATTGGGGCTGAGGATCGGTGCTCGAGCGACGCGGCGATAGAGGAGCGATGGGTTGTTCATGGCAGGAGTTTTCTGGGGCGCGCCGGGGGAGCCATTTGCGGGAATAAGGAGAGCCAGGGGTGGTAGGGATATTCCGTCGATGTGAGCCAGACGGACTTCGTAGTGGCAGCTCAGACCTGTGGAGTCGATTTGAGCCAGACGTGCCCTGCGGCGAGGGAGGTCCAGTAGCCGGATGGCAACGATCATGAATAATTGGTCGACGAGCCAGTCCATCTGGGATGCTATTGACCCCTGGAGCAGTTGGCTGGAAGGGCGGCAGTAAAGATGCTGACGAGAGTGTCGAGCAAGACGCATCGGTTGAGCTGGGCGGATGCGGAGGTGGACAATGTATTATCGTGATGATTGATGGCACATGGCAGTTAGGCAATTCCCCGAAGAAGCAACAAGAACAAATTTATCAGCAACCCAGTGCTATAATCGTGAGCGAGAATCCCCCTGCCATGCCTAATAAAGATCTTCGCGCAGTGCAATACATAGCTAGTCGCATGGAATACTTGGCATCACCGGCTAGCAAATTTTGGCCATTTATCCCATCCTGAGCAGCGCCAGAGCCTATCGTCCCCTGCCTGGCTTTGCATGTAGACTCTTGGTGCCGGAATGCCCAGCATCTACCCAACTGGAAACTGCCCCGGAGGGGCATTGGTGCAAGTGGGGATGGGGGAGAGACACCAATAGCGGTTGAATATTATTCACACCAATCGGAAACTCCGGTGTATGCGAGAATATTTAGCTCAAGGTGAAGGGTGAACTCAAACAGGCTGAAAGCAGCAGGTTTGTGTTCAAGAAAAGAAAACTCTAAAGAATGGGCCAATTACCTGTGAAGCATGGTTGACACGCTGGGAAGAAGGACATCAGACGAGGAGCATTTCAGTCGACCATAAGAAGCTCGGCTTGGATCTTGCTGAGAAGTGGATGGCAGCGGTCTGTCTTGAAGGGTTGCTTGGGTGTTGGTTGGAGCTCTCTGTCGGTTGACTTTGGCCCGTCTATTCTGAAACCATACCTGAGTAAATGCGCAGGTTCAGCTCAGCAATGACTGCACTATTACTATTCACTTGAGATAACCGTCGGCAAACATGTCGGGCTAATTGAATAACTTACTTGAACTTCGCGATTGGACATTGCTAATTTCGCACCAATTGCTTCTCGCAGATCAAACGTCGGCGTGTCAGTCTTCGAGACCAGGGGGAGAATTTAATGGGAGATGTTAGTCATTTAGGATCTTGGTGTTTGCTGAGGAATGCACTCAGACTAGAGTTGGACTGGATTCTGATGACCGGCGACATGGGAGGGGGGGATGGAAAAAGGGTGGAAGGGTAAGGAGGGAGAGAGACATTCGGGTGTCTTCGGCGCGTCAGACTCACATACTCGAACAGATTCGATAATACCTCCAACTGCTCTGGGGTTATTCTTTTTCGCTTTGGTCGGGGAACGCCTAATTGGAGAGACCTGGCCGAGTTGATGTCGCTGGCTGGTGTGACGGTCGGAAGCCTTGCGAGGTAGAGCTGAGGTTGATGAACCGATGAGTTCCACTTTTGATGAGCAAAGATTGATCCATCGGCGTGCGGATGAGATTGAGTGGTTGGTGATGGAGAGGCCTGCTGAGACATTGCTTGAGTTGGAGAAACCACTGATGGTTCAAAGGATGACATGATTTACAAAAGAACAGCAAGATATATGACTCTATATATATAAGAAACTTAAAGGTACAGAGTGACCGACCAGCCAAGTTGATGGGGTCTGGAACAAGAAAGATTGGTCGATGACTGGCGGATAGCAGTGAATGTTTTGAAGGCAGAACAGGAGATCGAAGAGGGGGAGGGGGGGGGGAGGGTTTGAGGTGAAGACAAGGGCTACTTATGAATTATATAAATATTTTCGAAAGAAGAATGTGAAAGTATGGGGAGGGATAATGAAAGTCGATTGGTTGGCTGGTCGGGTGGTGATCTAGAAGCCAAAGAAAGGAAGCAAAGAAAGTGAAGCCTAGGCTGATCAGATCAAGCAACCTGATAGTGAGGTGGAAGAAGTCGACGAGATCATGTATATAAAGATGTATGTACAAGAAGTGTTCAGTTTTTTACCTGGTGTAGAGTGAACGATCAGTGAAACTGGAAGATAATACGTCCCGATTTTATTTAGCTTGAAAATGAAATGCTTGAGGTAGATGCGCGCAAGAACAGGAGGATTTGTACAGCGCAGGGAAAGGCTAAGGGAAGGAAGCAGAAAACAAAATACGCCTAGATTCTTTAAAGTGGGACACTTTGAATGGTTGATGGTAATGCCTCTTACAAATTAACAATTCGGGTGATTGTCTAAGTTGCTGGAATGCTTCTATTCTTGTAGCCCACAGTATATTATTGGCATGCCTTGAAGAAGCCCAAGGCGAAAAAGGAAACGAGGGAGAGACGGAGTGAAAAAAAAAATCCAGCGGGAAAAAAAGCGGGAGGCTCCGGTTTTTCCGTATGTGGTGCAAACGTGGAGGGAAACATGCGAGGTCAATGGCCAGCAGCCGGAGGGAAGGGATTCGGTTTGTTGAGCTATAGGAAGGACTATACGAGCCTAATGAAAAAAGGGCCCATGAACCGAGGACTCGAATTTCCCCAGTCCTGTCAGCCTGGGTACAGTCGCATTACGTAATCACATAATAGCTTTCTTTTTTTCCTTTTTTTTTCCTTTCTTTTTTATGAGCCGCTGAATAGGTCGGCGGCGTCTGGGTACCTTAAAATAGTCAATCTTTGTCGAAGGAGGCTTGTGTCATTGAACAATCATTATGTACGAATTCAGCTTAAGCTAGGCGCTTGGTAGGTTGGTCAACCCAAGCCGGGCAAAGAGGAAGCTGAATTTACACGTGTGTATGATGGAAAGCCCGTCTAGGCCCACGGCAGAGCACTAGGTGTGTATTATCCATGTTCATGGCTTTGGTGGAGTGATATGTACTATCTTAGGAAGGAAGGAAGGAGAGAGGAGGAGAGAGGGAACTGCATTCTGTACAAGCAGGAAAAGGTGAGAGAGAGAGAGACAATACTCAACTGTAAGGAGTTCTGTGTATTGAGCGCTGAGTTTTTCCACCAGCCACCACTAGTGGCACTGCTTGCCTTGAATTTTCTAGACTCCGACGAGCCTCGATGTATTGTATGGATCACTCGGCTTCAAATCCACCGGCCACGGGTGTGAAGCGCATATGTCAGAGATTAAAGGCGGAGTGAGATGAATTACGCGGTTGTAAAGCTATCGTCCACGTTATTTTCTTTGCGCTATTACATACAGTGTTTTCTCAGTTACCGTGTTCCTCTGAACTGCTGGCTGGTGAGGATCGAAGGCCTTCCTCGAAAGCCAAAAATCGTGGATTCGAGCCTTGTCGAAGTTGAAGCCGAGCGTACAGTGGTATGAACTATATGTTCCCTGTGGGATTGATCGCAATGTGAACGGGTCTAGAATGAACTCAAGATGACAGTTAGCCCACGAGATGACATCAATCGAGCTTGGAGAATCAATGATAAAGGTTTCTGTAGAGGCTACAACTTAATAAGGATGCATCTGTTTAAATAATAATAATATCAATATTGTTGTCCCGCCAAGTCTTCCCTCAAGAGCTGAGCGTGATGGAGAGGAGAAAGACGAAGCTTGCGGGAGACAACTTCCGACGGTTAACGTTGGGGCTGAGCTCTGTATGCAAATAGCTGGAAGCTCCTTGATTACACTATGGAGCAATTTACTATTCCATACCTGGACTCGCCACTGGGCCAGAGTTGCTGAGACGGGTCGATTGTCTTGAGCCTGGAAGTAAATATGTCCAAGTCAAATTAAAATGGTATGTATCAATTAAGCCTGAATGGCATATTTGAAGGCTTGATTGGCTAATAATGATCTCCAATGATTTTCAACTCGGTGAATCACTTAAGTGTACTTGCAAAGTGAATTTACGTGTGTATGTAAATATGTAAAATTATCTCTGAAGAGAGAGATCTTGGTTGTTTTTCCTTTCCTGGAGAAACATGAAAGGGCCCATTTTTAAACGTGGAAAATGTTGACTTATTTAATTTGCAGCCACCAACCGCCAGGGCTACATCAAAAGTGAGGTTCGGATATCTGTGAATTTAATGTACCCTAATGGAGCATGAAGCAATTCCTACCAGCTAGCAGCCATGACGATGATGGGGTGGATGATGATAATGATGATGATAATGATACTGATGTGTAAGTTGTATCAGTTGGCGCGTGGCAAATTATTTCTACATAACTGTGATATTACATTATTCAATATCCTTAATTTCATCCAGCAGCTTGTAGATCACAATTTCCGGATATTCTCCCCTCTCTCGTGTTTTTTTTTTTTCTTTTTCTTTTTCTTTTTTTGGCGAAGGAAATGAGGAAGTACTTGAAGAATAAGCTTGGAACGATAATCATCCACCACCGTATGTACATCAAGATCCGAACCAGTTTGGGTTCTCGGAAAGTTCATTGGAGATCGTTACAAACTTGATCCATCACCATGGCCGGTTCCGAAATCACACCCACCCAGTGGAAAAGATAGAAAACCGGCTAACTAATGTCGAGGCCCTCTGCTGTCGACTCGCCAGTAGAATCATCGTAGACTTACTCGACCTTCACAGTTAAAGCTGTTGGCTGTCCAAAAACTTTGTCGCCACTGGGTCCATCGATTCTCTTGCTATCTCATCTTGCGTTCACCATCCGGACGCGCTCTCCTCTCCATCTTACAGATATCATCTGTAAAACCCCACACGAACATATCCTAACGGATCCATTTCTGGGTCAGCTGGTCTTTTTATCCATGCTAATCAAGATGGTGTACCAATCTTTTCCATAAGTCGCACTATGCCAGGTGGCCCTCACAGTCTCTTTGCTAATAACTATCTGAGAGTATATCACACGTGTTAAATAAAGGCAGAATGCTGGAGAGGCTGATAATGGCCGATGCACATGGATGCACACATTTACATAATATTTCCATATTTACAATATCTCTTTATTTCGATCTGCACTTGTTCAAAAAAACTTGGTTGGTGGTCTTGCCGACCCTTATGGAAGATTCTCTGCACCAAAGCTGGCTGAAAAATATGTACACCCTTGTAAATACCCGCCACCACCACCACCACCATCAAGATCATCAATTTTTCCGGCTTACATCGAATCTCGAGCTCTTTTTTTTCAAACCTCCCCATTGCAGCCTGTAGTACGCAAGTCGGCAATAGTGGCTTCGCACTGCCCCCGAGACGGCAATCTTCTTCTTTTACAAAATACTATGTATGTACAACTTTCACGAGCTCGCGGAAATACGGATTTCGGCGTGGCTCTCAAGGAGCCTTTTTTCTCAACATAATGGCCATGTGTCCAGTTAGTTGAATCACTGTTATACAAGATACATCCCGACGATCGGCCAATCAAACTGTAGTGACCCTCAGTGGCCAGAGGTGGATATGTAGCGTGATACATGCTTAGGTCCGATAGGGTTCCTGGATGACCCTCGCGTGGAGGGATCGGTGCTTATAGTGGGTGGGTACAAGCGTGAGAAGGCTCCACGAATGAAATGGCCACATCATCGACTCCCAAACTTTCGGCTCGTCGGTCTCTAATTTAGTCACCCCGCCCGAAAAGCTTTGTATGTATACACAAATCATCATCTGGGCAGACATTCCTCCGGACCCATAATTTTAGTAGCTCCATACGTCGAGCCCTTTATAGAAAAGCAATGCCGATGCGAACGTGGAGCAGGATGGTTCAAGGTGAGAACAAGAGAGCATGATCATTGATGCAGATGCAGATTGGAAAAGCACAGAGACTGGAGATGTAGAATCGATGGAAGAAGGTGGGACTCAACTTACGAAACGTATATCGGACGGGTGCGTGATGGGCCGGGGAAATCAAGCATCAGTTCTTGATTGGAATGGATTTCACCCACTTTGTATTTGAAACTAACCAAGAAAGTCTTTCTGGAAGGGCTTGTTTGCTTTCATCATCATCACTTGCACAAAAACCTGCGAAAGCTATGTTTATTTCCAATTTGCAAAAAATTCAGACCTCTCCTCTCCCCACTGTGCCTACTTCAGAGTGGCATGTAAATAGATAACTGACAAAAAAGAATTCAAGGCGCACCTTTTCTTAACCCTATGTGTGGGTAGATGTGGCTGTGGGACGGATTTTTATCAATTCAATGGACCACCTCACCCGAATCGATGTCATCTGAGACAGACACCAGTGCTATCAAAATTCAATTTTCCCTTCGATCCCGTGTTGGTCCTCTTGACTTACTAGCAATGGATTCATGACAGGCTCCCCCAAAGTAAGATGGTAGTCCAGTCAATCTTGACCAGATCAAGAGGGAACTCACGAGTCACTGTATATAAGAAATGAGCGCATCAAAATGCCTTGACATCTTGGAAACGCGCATGCAATGAAGCCGTCCTTGAGAAATCTCGCCCGGAATGTGCATTTCTCTCAAATCCAGTGGCATCTTGCACCAACGGCCACCAATCTTATATGCTGCACCATGATCCCCATATAGTTCAACTAAGAGAATTTACAGCTGAGCAGGACATATTCTCCGCCTCTTTATCATTTTGACATTGTACGATGGAAATTTTGATGATTCACGTTCAATCTATGGGACGGGGCCGATGAATTTCGTCCTCAATCTTGAAAGTCTGGGACGAAGATGGAACTGCGTCTGACATCAGACACCCCCCCATATATTATGAAGATTATAATAAACCTCAATCATCTGTTTCGTGAGGTTCGGCCTTCTCTCTTCAATTTCCTGGATTTCAGCGGCTTTCAAGGTTGATCGACTAGAGAGTCGCTTCTTTATGAAATTCGAAATTTGTCTCCTCCGGTGTCATGTGCCAAGAAATAGATTATGACACGCATTTTCCTATAATCTTCTATCACAATACTCATGAGTTGACGATATGTAGACTAGATTCTTCTATGGCTTTACCTCAATAATGGCTAACATTTTTCCCGCTCGGTCTGCATAACAAGTTCCTCAATGCTCAGTACTTGGAAAACCAATTTGGTAGTCCGAATCATAGTACAGCATATTCTAGAAAGCTTGCGAAGGGGAGGGGGTCGGCTTTTTTTGAAAATTTTCAAAATACGCCCCCTGAGTATTGCGCCTCAAGGGCTGTACAAGATAAGATGTCTTACAGCCCATGATCCTGTTGCTTAGGCTCCCCCCAGCATCATGGGGCTAGCTTAACTAATTCCCCCCTCAGTGGAGGGGGGACGCCGTCCCGCAGGGACCCTCTGAAGCAGGGACTTACACCCTATGTCCTTAGTACTGCCTGAGGGTTTTGAGAATTTAGTGGCTTTTTCCTAAATTCCGCCGTCACACCCGCACAAGGAGAAAATCACCACTACACTTGGTGGACGAAATGTGCGCTGAAACAGTGCACATTTTTCTGTCTCCTCACTTTTTGTCCAAGTGGAATAGGGAAACAGAAACCTGGGATTAGACGCTTGCAAGGCCATCTGGGATCAAGAAGATCCTGCTTGTACAGTATGCGTGGAGCTCACACTTCAGTTCAGTTCAGATCTGTATTCAGCCCACTTTCCGGAAAGATGGGGACTATACATCTTGGCGCCATCCTGTATATGGGATAGGACGTCTTCCTTCAGAACTTGGGTCAGGATGCTATGCTTGGTTTGGCCTTCTTGGGACCAAGATAACCAAAGAACCTCACTGACCCCAGCATTCATAGTGGGCTATTTCAAAGGGGAAGATGTAGGCCTTCAGCCCACTATTTAGCATGACCTCCTACGTGTGATGACATGGGGGGTATGTGTGTTTTCAAAAAGTTCCCAGCCAAAGGGTGCAAAACCCTCACGGGCTATGAACAACATAGTGTGTAAGTCCCTCCGGCAAGCCATTGGCCTATTAGACGCCGGGGGGCTTCGTTAAGTTAGATCATGGGGCTGGCCGTGGTTGGCTTGGGAAGAGGTTGCACCCACCATTGTGTGGGCTTCCTGATGCAAGAAGAAAGAGGAATCCAATGGTCCAGCTCCCAAGGTCACATCTTGAATAACAAAGGAGACAGGATTTTTTTCTCTAATGGCTTTGTTGAAACAGGGCTGTGTACATGAGCTTTGGGTTCAATACTTGGGGAGTCGTATTTTGAAATTTTTCAAAAACCAACCCCAGCCAACCACCCCCCTCCGCAAGCTTTCTGGGATATATTGTACAGGGGCTAATTTAGCTCAAACATCAGGCGGCAATACTCCGCAAGACTTGTGGTTTGTATCTTGGATGTAGGGTGATCTAAACTGAAATCAAATCTTGACATGCAAAATGCACTCTCATGAGACTAGATGATTTCTCACCTTTCCAAACCTGGTTCCTCTACACCATCACATTAGTCTTGGTTTCCCTTTGAAATACAGTTGCGCGCGGCAACTTACTGTCACAACCTGCCTGCAAAAAAAGTTGGAGACACGGGCCGTCACAAGGACCGCAAAAAGCATTGAATACACACTCTGAGGACATTTTTGGAGTTATTGGAGTGTGTAGTCTCCAAATCTATCTTGGCTAAGGATTTGGCCTAGCCAATTTTTTATTTTCTCTGTCCGGAGGCCAGCCTTTCAGGCACATGCCACAGTTATTGACTTATAGCCTTTGAGAAACCCATATTTATGGGTTTAAGGCATACCTACACTCTCAAAACCAGGCTGATATCCCCCTCCCTGCCCCCGCAAACCCTCAAAAACCCCCAAAAAACACCCACAACCCCCGTTACCTGGGGGTAATTCAAGTTTTTTTTGGCTCAACCTTTTGGAAACCTCCAAATCTGTGACAGGAAGTTGCCATGCACAACTGTACATTTTAATTCCCCCATACAGATCAGTACAAATTCAGTAACTTGAGCTGCATTGACAAAATCCAATTTTACAAAAAATCAATAAAAAAGATGAAAGATGAGAAATATAAGCATATGAAAGAAACACTTTCCTATCTATAAGAATAGGGCATTGGGCTGAGAACCTCATGATGCCAGATGGATATCAAAAGAAGGAAGAACAAAATATTTGAAATATGACAAAGGTAAGAAACAAGAGTTAATGTATTGAGGTGTGGAAAGAATCAGGATGTCAGAGTGTGGTCACTTACTGTAGCTGAACAGCAGTGATTAGAAATTTGATGAAAGAATAAAGGTGAGTTGTTGTGGTAAATTCCTGTAAGGAAATCCCCAATCATTTAATCTTCAGACTGAGAGGCTTGCTGTTAGGCGCCTCCAGATCAACACCAGGTGTTAATAGGCAACTAGGGATAACTCACCTAAGTTGGTGTTAATCACAGAGGAATTAAGGGTTTAGCAATTAAAGGATTACTCTATGGCACAAACCCCATGGCCTAAAAAATATTTTTGGGCATAGGCTTGACAGCACTTTGCACACTACAGCGGAATGGGGTGCTCCTATTGTAGGTGGGAGAAATGCTGGGGGAAGAAAAAATTATTATGGCACACTATTTATAGTCAATATTGCCATAAACCTAAACAACAATTAATGTTGTTTGCTTTTGTGCAATCTGACGGATAAGCCAGGAACTTAGACCAAAAATTTTAAACATGGTGAGACAGAGCAATGTGGAAGTTTCAAACAAATGCAATTGCTAAATGCGCCTGGGTTTAACCTTTACTGAATGTTGCGGCGTAAAAATGACACCTGATATGTCTCAAGAGACACAATGAAATGCAATGGGGGACTGGGAACAAATACTCACATGTGCTCCGGTTAAGGCAAGACATTTCAAAACCAGGCAGCAGGAAAAATTTGCTTCACAGGAGGGCAGATGTAAGACATGCTCTGCAGAAAACGGCTTTGGCTAAGTGTTGAGAAACAAAACTGCATATCTAAATCTTCCTCCTGAATGCTGCAAGGCAAGGCTATCAAAGGTTGTCAGCATTAATTTGTGTTAGTCATACTTCTTCCCCTGATTGCTGGAAGTCAAGGCTATCACAGGTGTTTAGAAGTTGTTTGTATTATCAAGGGGTATCAACAATCATGGTATATCCCATTTGATGCAGAAAAATTTCTTCCTGGAACTAATGCAACCACATTGCTCCTGCTATATTCATTCTGACACCTACCACATCCACATGACCACAGGGGATATTCAACTATACCTTGCATTGTCAAGAGTTAGAGATGTAAGTAATCTGTTGGGTATCCAGATGAGTAGGTTGGAAGGTCTGGTTAATGTTGTGTATAAGAGTGTATTTGTATAATCATAATATCAAGCAGTTGTTCAAATTTAATGTGTTGATAAGGGAAATAAAAATCTGGGGGTGGTGCTGCCGCCCTTAGACTCTAGTAAGAGATAATTTGACAGAATTGTTGAAGGGAATCCAGAATTTTTAAGGGTGGAATAAGAGCTGTAATTCAGAATAGTACAAGGTTGTATAGGATATCACAGGGTTGATATATTCTGGGGATTTAATGACACAAGGAAATGGGGGATTAAATACACAAGGGAAAACCAAGAGGGTACCTGTGGGTGCTCACAGGGGTGGGCCAAAGCAGAGGAGCTTTGGGGGGAAAGATCACTTGCATTGTAAGATCTATTGTGACAGATCCACTAAGATAAACTATTCTTGTACTAGATATGTATTAGTATTGGACTAGTTATTAACTAGTCCCTGAGCTAATTCCTGGGCTATGCTTTAAGCCAATGGTAGCTGATCTTCTTGGGTGTGTCATAGGTTAATAAAATTGTTATGCTTTGAATAATAATACATAAGTATTTAACCTTTGGATGGACTAGTAATAAAAATGAGTGTTAATACAATATTATTATTGTATGGGCACTGCATGGAGGTAAAAATAAGGGAATGTAGTGTATTGTAATTGAAAGATAAGTTAAAGTAAAGGAGAGTTACAGGTAAGGGGGCTTATCTGGTGGTTAAAGGGTAAATTTCAGTTACTTGGGACATGTCAGGTACTGTGACATGGGCTCTGTGGCTGACACAGGAACAGTGATTCATGTGGAGATGATACTCCTGGAAGTAGCAGACACAATGTGGTGAGTGTGTTGGAAGGATGAGGAAAAAGGAATCCTTCCAACTCTGCTGATCCCAGGTGTAGAGAGAAATTGAAATGAATGAGATGTCCAGAGATTCATCCAAATCAACACAAACATCTTTTCCTCTATTTTTCAAAAAATTGTGTGTGTGTGTTTGCCAAAGACACAAGTACTCCCAGAAGTGCCTATGGATCCTAATTTTTTGTATTGAACTTACTGTGAATTTGTGTGTGACTTTTTTCCTGTTTTTTAACAGCTAAAAATTGCCCTTCTCTTTTGTACAGTGGGTAGGTAGAATTTTTCACCACACCATTTTTGGGATCAAGAAGCTCAACCTTACAAATCCAGTGCATGAGAGTAGGTGGAATGTTCAAAAATATCTCTCTTAAAATTAATATGAAGAAATAAAAACAAAAAACAAGCTTATTACATTTCTAAAAAAATAAACAAGAAAACCACAAAAAATGAAAGCTTTAATGTGTTTTTCCAAAAAAAAGGTCCTGAATAATAGTATGTGATCTGAAATGAATGATAAGAAACAAAAAAACCTGAAAAAGTTGTCTACTGGGGGGTTTAAAAAAGGTATTGACTGGGTCATTCATTGGCACATGTGGCACTGTGATCTCCCAATTTTGACTGCACATTTTCTGTCAGAAGCTTCTCTTTTCTCTCAATTCTCTCCCTCTCTTCTCTCTCTCACCAGCAACCACCTACCCCCTGTTTAACTGTCCCCTGCTCAACTTCCCCCTGTTTGACTGTCCCCTGTCCCCTTTTCGCATTTCATCTGTTTACCTGTCTGTCTTCCTGTCACCTGTCCCCTTTTTTTCCTATCCTATGTCCTCTGTCATCTGTCATCTGTCCTGTCACCTGTTTATTTCTCACCTGTTTTCTTTCCTTTCACAAGTCTTACCTTTCACAGTCTCCCCTCATTTATAGCCTGTACTCCAATCTTGAATATGAAACTTTACTTATCAAGTTTGAGCATTTTTTTCTCATGAGCTCACCTGAGAATAAGTCCCCATCCAGTGAGAAAACTGTATCCCAAAGCTCCTTGTTCAAAACTCCCCACCTATTTCCATCCTCATCTCTCCCCAACAAAAGCCTTGATTTGATATTTTCCACCCACCAAGCTCATCCTTTTTTGGATTCAAATTTTTTCATTTATTATTGGTCTTTCCACCTCCCATGCTTTCTTTCTGTCTATCCCTCTTTCTCTGAAAAATATTTTTGAGCTTGGATGTTCTTCTTCATTTTTCACAAAGTTTGGAACTTTCTTTTTGGTTCATATTTTCTCATATTTCTTTTCTGAATCCTCCTTTGAACCATTTGACCAATTCATATGACTTTGAGTTGGTGGGTTGAGTTTGTAGAGTCCAAAATGGTGTGGTGAAAACTTCTGTCTACCCACTGTACTATTTTCTCTCTCTTTTATTTTTTGCAAATCAAGCTTTCTTTTAACACTTGGTTGTCTGTGCCCCATCATCACCAACCTTGGCTGAAGAACTTCTGTGGTTTTCAGTCCACCAGCCACTAGACCTTGTGGGGAGTGCAAGCATCAAGCTGATTGTAATCTATTCAATCTTCTTCAACCATCACACCTGCTTCTCACTCACAACCAAGTGTGCCTGGGTTACCTTTCCCAGGACCTTCTCAATCAATCTAGATGAAATCTGTGCTCTTATGAAGTAGATTAAAGACTATTAAGGCTTTGTATTGCAAAGTTCTGACTTTGACAAGGGTGAAAACCATATTTCACCCCCCATTGTCAAACTAATTTTTCCTGATGTTGAGAATTGTTTAGTCTCTGGGGATCTCAGACAATAGAACAGTTCCAGTTGGATATAGATTATCAACTGTCACCACAGAATTCTTATCAGCACCTCTTTGCAAGTGCCCTCTCTGAACTCAGTCAATTAATTGGTTCCAATCCTGTTGGATTTTTGTGGAGAATGTATGCCATACAAATGCAGAAACTAAGGCCAAACTAATGATAAAGTGCACTTTAACCCAGTTTTGACCCAATATCATCATGTTTTGACCATTATAATGATTTTGGATCTCTGTGCAAACCCATACCCTACAGTTCAGACTGGAAGATCTTTTCAGGCAAAAGGAAGTATATGAGGTAAAAAATGCTGATATTGATTTTTTTTTACCTGGAGTATCCACTGTGAATAAAATAAAATAAGGATGGATTTTCAAGTGCAAAACCTTTCTGACTTTAAATCAAAATTCCCTCAAATAGTCTTTCACCAAAATATGGAAATCACACATCAATTTTGTAATTATTTCCCTCAAGTTCATGAATGATCTTCCTCTTTTCTTTTTTTGTTTCTCTCACAAAGAAAAAAATTCAATTTTTTCATCCAATTTTCTTTTCTCAATTTTTGAATTTGCCAGCTTGACTGGATCCATGTATGGTGTTGCAAGCCAGTCTGGGCACAGGCCCAAGTTGGGCAAAAAAGAGGCCAAGCGGGCTTGGCCAATCCCAAACCCTGCGTGACGCCCTCTAAACCCAACTTGGCCTA
>LUKR01000319.1:0-20594 GCA_019395275.1 Puccinia brachypodii | reverse complement strand
TGAACTACTTGAATTTTGTACCCTTAGACAATATATTTTTAATGAGCTGCTGATTCAAAGTGCCACAGGTGAAACCCAGTATTGATTCACATGTGCTTATTGACTGCTACATGTATCTATTCATGTCTCAAGTGATTCAATCAGAAAATTGATTGATTGAGTTTATGCATCTTCATAACACAAGGATTTTTCTCCAATAGATAATTTTGGGCTGTGTTGTTATATGCAATCATGTCCTGGGCTGTTTGGATCATCTTGTAACCCCATGATCAATGCTATCATGTTATAATATTGAAAACACCCTTATTTCTGCCAAGCAGTTGACATTGCTTTGCAATGAAGTTCTACATGTGTTCTGGGAGAGTTGAATTAAAGATTTTGTCAAGTTGGGTTTGGGTTCAACTCAATATCAGACCATGATCAACATGAGTTAAGAAACAATCCAGCATCATTTGAGTATCAAATGAAGCATGGCTTGGTGAAAGGTTGGGTATAACATCTGACAGGGTTTCTAAATTCCAGGCTTGAGGGCACTTGCATGTGAGTGCTGAGCAAACTCCCCTGGTGAAAGTCTCAGATGTCATAATTGTTGGGGGACACACAGGGGGAATGACTGAAGTGTTGCATGCAGATGTTTTGTGACATTCCAGGAGTGAGAACTAATATATAGGTGTGAATCATTCTGGAAGAAAAGCTTTAGATAGATGTTGATCTGGGACTACATAAAAGCTAAGAACCAGAGCTTTGGTAGAGATATACTTCAACAATAATCTGCATTGTTTCCTCAGACCAAGCAGACTTCTTTCACTGAATCTTTATCAGTCTTGTTAGTATTTGCTGGCTCCTGGAGGAGGTTTAAAGAAAACTACAAGCATTCCTGAAGATAAAACAGATTTGACAACAGCACAACTGATGGGAACAAGTGGTTTTACAAGAAAACAAGAGTATAACATGGATAAGTAGAAAAATTTCCAATATGTTGACTGTAGATAAGATATACATCAATCAATGAAGAAGACAGCAAGGTAAGACAAGAGAAGAGAAGAGAAATATGAAGAATGACTAGGAAGACTATTTTGTATTTGGTAAGATATGAGTGACAAAGAGAAATGAGAGACAAATTGAAGACAAAATTGCACTAGCTAGTCAATAGTGGTATTCAAAATTGAATGAGAGAGAAAACCCCAAGTTTTTAAATGCATAAAAATAATTTCTTTGGGAGTTATATGCTTGCATAATCCCTTCCAAAAGCCATTTATGAGTCTATTTTTATGAATACACTAGTATTTGCCCCCAATTTTGGGGAGGGGTATTTTTTTGATCCTTGTGGTGGGTGTTGTGGAAGTTGGGGAGTTAAGGTCTACCATTGGCACCAGCTTTCCATTGCATTTGAATTGTATTCAATAACATTGTTAGAAATGCACAATGTTTTGTTTGGCTCCAGGAGACTATTCTTTTAGTTATATGTGAATGCATCAATTTTGAATACCTCTGATCTTTAAACATTGAAAAATCCTCTATACATAAAAGAATTGATTGGATTTGTGACAATTGCAACATTTCTTTTGACGTTTTTCCCAAAATAAAAACAGAAAAAAAACAAGTCGGACTTGGCATTCATAGTCCAGGAAAAAAAAAAATCTTACTTAATGGAGCAAAACACATTGCTTGAAACAATAATGTGGTCAATTTTTGTTAGAAAAATGGCCTGGTAGTTTCCCTTTTTCTCTGCTTTGACTCTTCATTATAAAATAAATATTAGTCCCTTCATGGTTGAATGTCCTGGTATTGGAAAGTGTAGTTTCAAGCATTCAGAAGAAAATTAGCAGTATTAATATTCCCTATATTATGGTAGATATTCCTCATTTCATGACAGTGTAGTTCATGAATAGTAAATGAAGTAGTCTCTATATGGTTGAATAGTCCTGTCTCCAGTGTAGTGTCACAGCTGATTGGGTGTCCTGTCACATGTGTGACAAAAGACAGTAGTTTAAATAGTTTCTCTCTCTCATTTGAAATTAATCATTGAGTCAGAGCCTTTTCATTTGGAGCCATCATCCAGTACCTGCTCCTTGGTCCTGATCTCTCCCCAGAATCAGTTTCCCCCACTCCTTGCATCTGGGCTTTGAGTTAAAATCCTCCCAGATTTTTGGCAGGGCCCCTCAACAATGGTTCAATGTATCATTGAGGATGGAATTGAGTATATCAATTGAGGAGAAGAATAATCCATGTGGTAATTGAGACAACCTTTGGAGGAGTGACCTAAGTCAATGAATAGTCTATGAGTAGGAAGATTTTTCAGGGGAGAGGGAATTAATTCAAATGATTAAGGAGTGAATCAAATATTGATTTGGTGTGCAGATTTGAGAGCCAGCTCTCATCTAGACCAGGCACCACACCACCCTTCAAGTTGAACTTTGAGTCTCAATTAACATGTTTGAAGTCTGTATTCTAACCAGGAGGATCACTTTTACACTTGAAGCTGTTTTAACTGGGCCCAATTGTGGCAATTGTTGAGCACTTCCTTCCCCAGTAGATAGAGATGGAGTCTTGCCAAGTCATTTTTGGATAACATTCTGCTTGAAATATCCAGGCTCGCTCATCTAGTTTCATGAAGACCTAAACAATCTGAATGAGTATTATCATTTCTATGGCATTATTTGAAAACTAACTGATTGGGTGATAACAATAGGCTGGCCATCTTGCTTAATGTTTATACCAGGAACATGGATCTTGAAATTGGTAAGAGTGCTTGATGATCAATTTTCTGAATTGGAGTTAGAAAGCTTGTTATCCACAAATTGGGTCAAAACTGGAGATGTCTGTTTTGAAAAGTATTGAGGGGTCAAATCAGTAGTTTTGTTGCCCATTTGGGTCACTTTATGCCTGTAGGATTAAGGTTCAGGTTTTATTCTCCCTTAGTTGCCAATGATTGGGGTGTCAATACTTAATTCCTTGGTATTTGGTTGGGTAGGGAAAGTGTTGGAATTTCACATGTCTCTTTTCTTTTGCCCTCATTCTCCTTCTCATCCAGATGAATACGCATACATGTTCTGTCCTACAACTTGCCCCTCCATGGTGTGGTAGAAGATAAGTCTATGTTTGCCTTAGACGGAGATGAAGATCATCAGCTTTTCCTGTGTCTTTTCCCTGGGGTCTCTATCAGATACATCCCTTTGAAGCGTGAGCGCTTTTCCACCTCGCAAACTAGCAGTCTGCAGCCCTCTCTGAGCGCTCTTCCGCCCATGTTCTTCTCTCGGAGCTTTTCCTCTCCAGTTTTTTCTCTGGGTCTCTTCCCTTCTCATCTCGGCCTCAAGGCCTCATTTTTCAGATAGATGTTTGGGGTCTCAGACGGAACCTTAAAAATATAAGGGTTGTTGCAATCAACCATGAAACAGATGCAAGGTGTAGCTTGTATTCTTAAGTCGCTATTGACTACATCACACTCACCAGGGAGCGCAATCACAGACTGGGATGTTGGTCTCTCTCACAGTAACGGTTTGCAATATTTTGAGGTGATATGTGACCGATGTCTGCCCGACATCGGGGAGGGGTTGCAAAGATATCACACATCGTTGGATTCCCAATGAGGTGGTAGGCTTAGGTAGATATCACAAAGTATCAAGCCTCAAGAAGGAAGAGATTTGACTACGAGGTAGGGTTGAGTAGTCTATCATAACGGATTTATACCTTTGGATTTGTTTCTCGATAATTGCAGGAGTTTGATTCTTTTGATTATACAGATGTCGCTGTAAAACTGATGTTCCGCTGATTTCAGGCTGCCATTGATTTTTCTT
This sequence comes from Puccinia brachypodii, assembly GCA_019395275.1. Taxonomy (NCBI): domain Eukaryota; kingdom Fungi; phylum Basidiomycota; class Pucciniomycetes; order Pucciniales; family Pucciniaceae; genus Puccinia; species Puccinia brachypodii. The sequence continues at coordinate 16,797 of LUKR01000319.1, read as the reverse complement.
TGAAGCAGTTACAAATGACAGCAACTTAGTTGGAACAGCTGTGAGTTCTGTTCATCACCTCACCATGAACAGCATGTAGAGTCCTTGCTGGATCAACCTGTTAGCGATTGTAACACCTTGTTCGCCCGCTCATGAGTTCCCAGGCAAGCACCATAATCGTGTGTGTTTGGTGCATCGATCATGCTCTCTGAGGGGCTTATTTGGTAGTTTGAGGCCGACTGACCCCAGCTCTGATTTCGTCAATATCACACACATCAATCTTGCCCTCTGAGCATGTATTGTTAAAATCGGTGGGATCGTCTAGTTCGTAATGAGCTGGAATAGTCTAGCACTGCGTTGGAGGTTTGACGATTGGTTTCCAAAATTGATTACGTTGCTGTTGTAAAGACTCCGTAGCGCTTTCACCAGCTTTCACCACATTGATATCCTTTTCGGACAGATAGTTTCATCTGCGGAAAAGATTGGCTGTCGGCGAGATCTCCTAAAGTTACCCGATCAGATCTAGTCAGGCGTTCGGTTTGTTGGTCGACTGTAGGAAGTGGGACCCAGTGGTGGAAGGGAGCTGGCGGGGGGCAATATCTGCTTTGTGTGTGCAAGGAGGGACGAGAAGATCGTTTTGAGGGGTCACCGGCGGTAGGGGATGTGACAGTTTTCTCTCCAGATCTGCATCCGAGGATTACGTTGTGCCCAACCTTATCCCGAAAATCCGTGGTTCTTATCATAAACTATAACTTTATGTTGTATGCATGACGATAAGCTTATAGCCTGGCAAATGCTTGGCGAATCGAAGCAGAAAATGAGACATGAACCAACTGCTCAGTGAACATCTTGAATTCTTTTTTTGCTGCATAAAGCACTGCGGTGAGTTTGGGAGTTGACAGCCGTGGTGGGACAGACGCAGATCCGCTTCTGAGTTTGGGACCTGGAACCTAGGTCCTAGGTGTGGGAAGATGCGGCAGGGTCAGATTTATGATGGTGGGTTTGGTATTTGGACGAGCAGAAGAAGTTGATGAGATATGAAAGCAACTCAGAAAGGCCTCCAGGCTCCACTTCCTACACCGCCTGACTGGCCCTGGGTCATATCCCGGTCGTGTGGAGGTGTGTGGGAGACGTCGGAGTCTCAAGTCACGTGCGGAATTTGCGGCAGAGGGTTTGCTGCAGCCCATGCCACATGGGCCTGCCGCCGGCGCTAACTACGACGATCTGTGACTTGTATCAACCTCCACACACGAGCTAGGAAAAGTTTATTCCCCCGAGTGAGCTTGTGGATCACCAATCTAGCCTTTTTGTATCCTTCGAACTTTCAAGACACCGGGCTCGCCTGGGCTTGCTATGTCCGACGGCGGAATTGTGCTTGATCGACAGTCTGCAGAGACATGGACAAGGAGGTGCATGGATTGCGCAGTCTGGTCCGTTCTCAAAGGACCAGAACTCGAGCGAACTTTCCGGAAGAGACTTCCAGCACCTCGAGGAGGAAGACTCTAGGGACGTAGCCCAGAAGACTTCAAGGACCTTGCCACGGAAAACTCCAAGGACTTGATGGCGATGGCTGATTCGAAGATAACTTGCAAGACAGGTGAGCCTCCTTGGTGTTTGTTATCCAACGTTTCACCGGCAAAGATTCAAATCACGTTCTCTCTGGGCATCAATAGTTCAGGTTGTTGAGGCGCTGAGCAGGCTGATTGAGAAGCACCAAGCGGTTTGCAGAGAGGACCACGCCGGGGCCAACAAACGAGTCCCATCGGCCGGTCAGCTTGACTTGAAGGCTGAAACATTGAACCGACTTCTGTCGAATCTTCTACCTGCATTACGGGACCGGATCACTGATTTTTCGCTGTCTATGGACGCCTCCGAATTGCAAGAAGATCCCATCTCCCGGCTCGGACTTATCATTGAGAACCTATTGGCCCTTGACGGCACATTAGGCCAGATCCGATCATCCCTAGCTGTGATTTCGCCTCGACCACATATCACCTCCCCTTCCACATGTGGGACCGATGACCATCACTATGGAGCCTTGAAAGGATTTCGGACGACCCGTCTGCTTTGGAATATCAACGGGCTCACCGAAAAACTCTGCGAACTTTTCCAGGCTTCCATCGAGTTGATACAAATATTCCAATCTTTAGATTTCACAAATCGCCATGCATCACATTGGCGTGAGCGTCCATACTGCTTAGCGGACAAAATCAGAGTGGCCAGTAGGTTGAGATCATCTTTGTACGATTCAATCTATAACCTAACACGATGGTCTCGACAATCTGATTTTCGAATTATACAAAACGAATGGCTTGGGGAAGCGAATGGGCTAGACGATGCCCTTAAGACAATCTTCGAAATCGTAAATTACCCAGGAAAGGGGTTAGATTCAGCCGATCCACTAGACGACCCACCAGACGCTCCCAGTGAGCAAGTCATCCGACTTGCCAAAGCGGCACTCCCAATCATCAAGTTAACCAGGCTATTTTTAAATAAATTATCCAACCCGCTCGCCAAACAATTGCCATTCACGTTAGATCCCGACATGAGCTCTGAGCAGCTCGAATTGCTCTTCCAAACTACCGCTACAATCCCCGCAACCATCGTCAACCTTGTTAACTGCCTGAAGGTAGCCGACGAAGCAGACCACTCCACCGAGTTCATCAATGGTCTCGTCCATGTACTCAACTATGCCAGAAAGTATCTTAAATCATCTCTAGATATGTTAGATCTCCATCTCGTCCCTACTTCCACTCTACACATAGATAAGTCTTTGTCAGAAGAAAACTTCAAGCAATGGCTGCTTACATTACACCAGCAGTTCCTACTCGCCACTCAAACTTTTATTGACATTATAGACTCACTCAAATAAGTTCATTCCTAAGCTTCCCTATGCACTGCGCAAATCTGACCAACGCCTTCTTGAGTAAATTTGTATTATAAGTAGTTATTAGTATTTAAGAGTATGTTAAAAGTGTAAATACGCAAGATTTAACGGAATGACCCGATCGATCGTATCCAAACTTTGTCGTATTTGAAATGGGTGATGGCTAGTGCTGTCATGAGCTTCCACGCTCCAACTTGAACGTTGTCTGAATTCAATCGGGCCCTGAACCATTCGACAATCCAAAGTGTCGCAGCTCCGCCAAGACCATCAAGTCCCACCCAATAATCAGGTGTGCCACCCTATGAATGCACGGTCGCCATCTCAACAGCGAAGATGAGTTCTCAATCGGAAAACGGGAAATTTTAAAATGTATATGATGGATTAAGTTTTGATACATTCCCAAATTGGGCCTATTGAAAGCACGAAAACAGAAAAAAAAAACGACGCAAGAAAATTGGGATAGAGGACAAATTGTCCAAGGAAGAAGTGAAAATCAAATCGATAATTTCTATTGATTTGAAACCAAAAGCTTGAGAAATGCTGTCGCGCATTGTAAGTTTTTTTGTCAAAAGAGAAGTATGTGTCGATTACATACAGTTCAAGAAGTATGGGAGGTGACGGTTCGGGGAGATTTATAGTTATCGGACGGCGCAATACATATCGAAGCAGCTCTGGCATTGGGCCGTCCGTCTCTTCCCGTTTCTCTTTTGCTGCTTGTCGATCAGTGCACAGGCGATACATATCGACCATTCTATCGAGCTCGAGGGCCCGGCACGGTCGAAGAGGCCCTGCATGTCCTCACTCATCGAGTTCGCCGACGCCCGCGTCTGTGTGGCTAGTGCAAAGCCATTCTTGAAGTATCCATCAATGTCCGTGTTCTTTAGGTATTAATTCGTTTCAAGCAGAGTGAATAACCAAGTACGTCAGAGAAACTCGCGAACGCTGAGACATGTGAACTGGAAGATCGAAAGAAAAGAGGCATACACTGTACTGCATCTGTGTCGTCGGTGTATCCGTCGGCGCAACGATGAAATAATTGGGGAGATATATTATTAGTGGGCTGGGCTCATCGCATCCGAAAAATACTGGCCGCTTGTTGTATCCCAATCGTGAGAAGTTGCCACCATAGGGATCAGGGACTCTTCAAGAAAGAAAGGAAAATCCGAAGGGTCCACAGTTAGGTGAGAGGCAAGGGATAACATGATGTTTCGAAGAGCTCCTTGACCTACGTGGGGAAGTGGTAAGCGGCATAGTCCGGTGGCAAGATTTTCCGATAAGAAGCATAGAGACTGGTGCCGTTCGGATCTGAATAACAAATGGGTCATCGATCAGTAGGTGCGAGCTTTTGGAGCAGAGGAACAGTGAGCCATGACTTACAGACTCGTGATTTGACGCTTGGCTTAGCTCGGTTCTGATTGTGGGGGCAAATTGATATTAAGAGTCATTCGTTTCGCCGGGTCCATTTTTTATTATATTTTTAGAATCGGCTTACGGAGGAATCCACCGTGATGATCGCGTCGAGATTACGACTTGGTTGGATGAGTGGCCAAAGGGGAAGCGTTTCGCCTGACAAGCTTGAGTCGGCTAAGTATAAGTTTTCATCATCCTTGCTAGGGTATCCTCCATCCAGTCCGAAGCCTAGTCCGAGTCCTTGGAATGGGTTCGGGATGATGGCCTCATCATACACATTGTGGGTCATGAAATTCATGAGCTTGTGAATTAGCGCTACCCAGATTGGGTCGTCGCTCGTTTTCTCCGATGTAGAAAAGATGTTGCTGCTCGCGGCCTGTAGCTCAGAAGATTTGTTAGCAGACTGCACCAACGTTTTCTCTAGCGGAAACCGCAACCGACCATTATAAAGCTAAGAACAATTGTATCAAAAGCTCATCAGTCAGTAGGTCTCGAGTACAGTGCTGATCGTCATCATTGGACATACCCCATCGATTCAAAACCGACTACACATCGGTCTCCCCGGGAAATCTGGCCCTGGTTGATCTTCGTGCCTAAGAACTGGATAGGAATGAAAGCGTTGAGACTGGGGTGCCACGTCCCGAACTCTTCTGGGGTAAATTCATCTGAATAATGAGTGAATTGCGGATCGAGTCAGTCTCAGGCAACAGGATTGTTGGAAAAATGAGTAGATACACTCACAAACAGGATTGTCCAGCGTTATTTCTCCCTTGCCGTTTTCTCGTGACGTGGCTGTTATGATGATCTGCATTATTTCAAGTCAGGAAACCTGTCTAATGCCCACATTTGAAAAGATGTCTCTGAGCGTACAAAGGGGGCATATCGACTTTTGAACCCGGGTAAATCCTTGACCGATGACAGGAGGACAGCATTGGCGTGGTGGGTCGTGTTGCTGCAAATTGAACAAACGAAGAATCATGTAAGGATAGTCCTTGATTTTTAATGATAAGTCGGCAAAAGACTTGCATGGTATGATCGACTATCAATTGAGCCCAGGCACTGAAAGAAGTCGAAACAAGTTGGCGCTCTAGTTAGTTTCTGATGTCAGCCAGTATTTGGCTCCATAGATTCAATTCCTCACTCGACAATGCTGATTGGAAAGCCTGCCATTGCCTTTTGAGAGGCTGTTTTCAGGTCCCGGTGGATTTGCTTGAGAATTGCGATATCGTAAATCGCATCCGGCTGGGTTAATTTCCATACCGTCTGATTCAGTGAAGTGAAGCTTGGGAAATTTGCAGTGGCCCAACTCCCCAGCAGCCACGAAGCTCTGCAGTAGCAACGTATCGAAAGCGCAGGTGTTAGATCTTCGGTGTATCCATTATTCAAGTGAGGATGAGTATAATTTTGATGGATAAAGGCTCATACCCCGAAAGACCTGCGGCATAATTTGCCAGTTGCAAGATCCCACCCGTCTTGGCCTCGACTGCTGAGGGGTTGTTGCTATCAAACGCATTGAGAATCCCGGCGCCCACCAAGCCTGCTCGAGCTCCCCCGCCAGAAAGAGCAAATCCAAAATTGGGCAGGGTTACAGCAGGAGTGCCGCCGTTTCGTGTAGCGTCAGAAAGAAACTCTTCAGCGTTGAATCCCAGGAGGCCGGCGTTTTCCAGATAGGTCCGCCAGAGAGGGAGGGATTTTTGAGCCTTAGTCAGAACGTATTCGGCTTCTCCGGGGTTGAGTGGGCCCTTTTACAATAAACAAGAAAATGGACATTATATTAGCCAGTCTGTAGGTATGATATCAGGATATCAGTCTACAACTAACATGAACCGGAGGCTGCCGGACTAGGACTGTTTCGGGGCAAGGTCGACGGGAGGGGGCGTATCCTCCACTGGGGGCGGTTGGAATGGCTTCATCTCTTTTGAAAAGTCGCCGTCTATCAAGAATCTTGTTCAATTGGGGCCGAGGAAAGTTAAAGCCGAAGGCGATGGAGACGGAGTGATGGTTGATGCAGACGCCCAAAAGAATGGTTACCACCACTTGCCATGATCGTGTTCGCATGATTATGCTTTGGGAAGGGTATGCGGGATCCGATGATCCACGTTTTCTAATGTCTCCCGGTGGTTCGCGTTGCTGAATAAGAGGGAGCGGTTGAGGAAGTGTTGTCGCAAGATAAAGTTGTGCGTGCCTATTAAGAGGACTGTCTTTTTGGCATCACGATTTTAGATAGTTGTACCAAGTTCTGATCCTCCGCCGGAGACAAGGAGAAGTGTAGAACAATGGGGATTGCTTCTCTTGTTTTTGGCGAGATTTGAATATAGTCATGTCTTCTGTCCAGTCGGGGGCTCTGTATTCAGAGCCAAACGGGCTCTGACCAAGGCTCTTCACGTTTCAAGCACCGTCTCAGAGCTGGTACGCCTCGCGTCAGAGTGATACAGCACATGTTTCAGAGGTGAGCATCCGACTCCCGAGGCTGATTCCAAGGGAGCGTCGGTCTTCAGAATTTTCGCGTTGGTGAGGAGAGTCGACCGCTTCAACCTTAACCCTTGATGGATGAACGCCGTCGTCTAAATAGTGTTGTCTCCATTGCACTCGGAATGCATCCATTCGTGCGAAGCTAGGGAAATGTGCCGTAGCTGGCCGGTGGAAAACGCTTTCTTCAAGGAAGAAAAACACTTCGTAGCCTATCAGGCTATCATCCTCCAGCAAACCGCTCGTCCATGAAATCAGCCATCGCTAATCGTCCAGATATCCCATGAAGGAGGCGCGGTGGTCTCCAAGTTGGTGGCGCAAGCAACTGGAGCGTTGTCAATTGCGTTGAGCTCCAGCCATCAAGAGACCTGTGGATTGCAGACCTGAGGTGGATTGACCGTTGCGACCCGGCGGAAGGCAATAGTCAAGATGGATGGTCTGGTTGGCACTCGCGTTCACCCTCATTACCCATTGAAGATGAACAGTACAAAGCGCCGTTCTGTGTGCATTTACTCGCCTGTCCATACAGGGAGACTCGGAGATGTTCGAGATCTTGATTGGATGGAGACGGATAGTCTGTCTGGCTTGGGTATCCGGGGCTGGGCCTTTTGCCATAAGCCAATTTTCTTTCGCTTCGGTTTGCTGTGTTCGTCCCGCCCCGAGAGCTCGAGCGAGCCGCATATACCCTGTCCATCCCACCGAGTCGATGATAGATGTCCAGCCCTGGATGAAACGACTCCAACAGCCCTCAGCCGTCTATTCCCATCAGGCCAGAGCTAGTATCCGAAGGCGTATTCATCCCACTCATCAGCTTGGCACGTTTCCTAATCACAAGGCGCTGTGTAAGTAAATTTGACACATTCCATTCGATCTATCTGATACTTGGACCCAAAATTCCAATCCAATTGCGTTCTTTGCGCCTCTCTCTCAACAGATAGTATCCAGAACCATTCGATCGAATCGTCGGAGGACAACAGGGATAACCCCAGTGAGTTTTTATCAATGTTTCCAGCTCAAGGTCATCTTTCGAGATATGCTACTGACAATTTCTCAACTTGCTATGCACGCACATCTATTTTATTCGATTCAGTTGTTCGTAATCCCGTCGGCGTCCAACTGCTCCCCCGATCTATTCATCGACAGATTTTCCCACAGGACACGTTCCCTCCACCGTCGGAACGGGCCATTCAACTTTCTAAAGAACATTTGAGTCGCCATGGCCTTGCTGCAGGAATCTCCGATCCAATCGAAGCCCCTCTGTTCAACTTACCCCCTCTACAGGGGGAAACGATTGACCAACACTTCGTCAGCTTAGGCGTCGATCGCTCGGAGCCCTATCTTTCAGACGCAAAATCATTTAGCTTGGCCGAGCTACCATCTATTCCAACAAATTGGTCTCAACTCCCTGGATGGACAGTTTATCACGCCGATGGATCCTTTGAAGCAATCGAATATCCCCCCGAGAGTGAGAAGGCTTTGGTCATGGACGTTGAAACGCTTCCTGCGCATACGCAGTGTGCTATCATGGCTACCGCCGTCTCGAGCAATTCGTGGTACAGTTGGCTGTCACCATGGCTCGTAGGCAAAACAGATCAACCCGACCACCTTATCCCAATGCCCTCCGGCGCCCATCGGTTGATCGTGGGTCATCACGTTGGATTCGATCGGGCCCGCATCCAACAAGAGTACTCACTCAGAGGTACCCGTACCCGCTTTCTCGACACGATGAGTCTTCATATCGCGACATTTGGTCTTTCAAATCCTCAACGTCCAGCATATTTATCTTCAAGAAAGAAAGCAATATCTCATCAGCAAAACCTTGACGAGCATCATCAAGCAAATTCAAAGAGTCCGTCTGACGATACTTTCAACGTTACTACTCTCAATACTGAACTATCTGGTCTTGATACCTCGAATCAAGCCCCATGGACGACTGTGTCCTCAATGAACTCTTTGGAAGAAGTCGCCAAGCTTCATTGTGGCATCAAACTCGACAAAGCACTTCGCAACATATTTCTTGAGAGTGACAAAACACACATCGTGAGACATCTGCCACAGCTCTTGGAGTATTGCGCTCGGGATGTGAGTGCGACCCATGCAGTTTATCGCAAGCTTTTGTCGCTCTTCTTGGAACAGTGCCCTCACCCGGTGAGCTTTGCAGGGATGCTTCACATGGGTAACCCATTCTTACCAGTCGATCAAAGCTGGGAGACCTATCTGGAACGCTCCGAATCCGCCTTTCTCACCAAGTCTACAACCGTCAAAGCTAGTCTGCTCCGTTTGGCCGAAGCAACTCGAAAATTGATGTTCGTAAAAGACCCCAAAACAGGCCGACCAATTTATGAGGATGACCATTGGCTGAAGCAACTTGACTGGACGCCTAAGAAGGCTCGTTGGACTAGTCTACAGACTGCACAACGTGCACCCTCCAGCCCCGACTCGAGGGGCTCAAAGGATTCCAGCAAACCTACTCAAGACTTTCAAAATACGATACCTGCGTGGTACGCCAATCTACAGTGCTCACAACAAGGAGATACTCGTCTGGTCCCTCTGGAGTCTCCTCTAGCTGTCTTGCTTCTCAAAGTTGAATTCCATGGTCATCCCGTATTGTGGTCTCGTAAGCTTGGTTGGATGTTTAGCTTCGTCGTACATCCTGATGCACCTCCTTCAAGTATTCCAGCCGGTGAAATTGATCTTCATGACGTTCCTGATCAAATCGAGCTCTACGAGAACGAGCGCGTCTTCAAGCTTCATTGCTCTGCGGGCCCATCGACAAAACGAGTTAGGACCCTCCTTTCACGTAACAACTCAAAACTTTTCGACAAAGACATACTCTCTTCTCCTTACCCCGAAGCTCTCATGGTCTGTCGAATTTCTAAAACATCGGATGTATCAAATGATTCGAGTGAAGCAGCTTATGGCCGGTTAGCCAAACTGGCTGAACAAGCCCGAGCCCTAGATTTCCAAAGTGCAAAGCTTGACCCTTGGTTGCGCCAGTTGGACTGGACACCTGTGGTTGAAGAACCCAGCTTCGATTTAAAGGATGTAGAGGACAATTCTCATGACCAATCGGGAGCGGAAATCGACCAACGTCAAAATCGAAAGTCTCCAAGAAACCCGAAACTTCTGGAAGAAGACAAAGTCTGGCCCCATTGGTACTGGCTGCTTGCTCGTCGTGGAATCGATAATATTGGATTAACGACCAAAAGTCAAATGACTCCGCTCCTACTTCGTCTCAGCTTTTGCGGTTTCCCCTTGTATCGCTCTAAGCAGCATGGATGGGTGTTTCGTATTCCTTCGAGCGATCTCACCGAGCCACACCTTTCCCGAGCACCACTCAGTTTCAATTTCGAGCGTGATCCGATGTTCTTTAACGATCAGGAAGAAGCCCACTTTTTTAAGATGCCCCATCCAGACGGGGATAGTGAAAACGTGGGGAGTCCATTGAGTAAATCCTTCGATAAGGCGTTCGAGAACGAAGTCTTGCGCGCCAATCCCCTTTGCATCGACCACTTGTCTGCGAACATGCTGTCTGACTCGGCACACGTGACCCTCAAAGAAGCTGACAGTCACGCCTTGGCAGATAACGCTCGTCAAGCTTTGTCGATGAACATGCAATGTAGCTACTGGGTAAATGCATCTCAGCGTATTAAGGACCAAATGGTAGTATGGGAACCAAGTCTCCCTCAGGTAGGGTTGGATAGTGCGGAATCTTCTCGACGCAAACAAGGCCTGATCTTGCCACAGGTCACTGTTATGGGTACAATCACTCGTCGTGCAACCGAGAAAACCTGGCTGGCAGCTGCAAACGCTAAGAAGAACAAAATTGGCACCGAGCTTAAATCCATGGTCCGTGCACCTACAGGATTCGCAATTGTGGGTGCAGACGTCGATTCGGAAGAGCTGTGGATCAGTAGTGTGATGGGTGATGCGCAGTTTGGGATGCATGGCGCAACAGCGATTGGATGGATGACCCTCGAAGGAACAAAGACGGCAGGAACGGATCTTCATTCAAAAACGGCTAGTATTCTCGGGATCTCACGGAACGATGCGAAAGTCTTCAATTATTCTCGGATCTACGGGGCGGGAATTGCGCATGCGGTCCAGCTGCTGATGAAGGCTGATCCGACTACCTCGAAGGAAGAGGCCACCAAGCTTGCCAAACAGCTCTATGCCTCCACCAAAGGAGTCAAAAATTACCGGGCGGACATGTTTACCCGGAAGTTTTGGTACGGTGGTACCGAGAGTTACCTATTCAACAAGCTCGAGCAGATCGCTCTGGCCGACTACCCCGAGACGCCGGCGCTTAATTGTGGCATTACTAGAGCCTTGAGGAAGTGTCATCTGCCCAGTGTCGGTGAAGGCCCTGATTATATGACAAGCCGGGTTAACTGGGCGGTTCAGAGTAGCGGGGTCGATTATCTACACATGTTAATTGTGGCGATGGATTACCTGATGGATCGCTATGGGATTGCTGCCCGGTACATGATCTCTGTTCATGATGAGATCAGGTATCTCTCAGCTTGGGAGGACCGATATCGATGTGCACTGGCACTTCAGATCGCCAACCTTTGGACGAGGTGCCAGTTTGCGTTCAAGTTAGAGATGGATGATCTACCTCAGGTAAGAGTACCAATCCTTGCTTCTCCATGTGGGATAATACTTCCAGGCTTCCCTCTCTTCAACTTCCCCTCCATGTGCTGATTGATTGTTTTTTTCAAATCTGTACAGAGTTGCGCGTGGTTTTCCGCGGTGGACGTAGATCGCGTCCTGCGCAAGGAAGTCGACCTATCGTGCGTTACACCGTCTAACCCGGACCCTATACCACCAGGCGAATCTTTGGACATCGTCAATCTCCTTCAGCTTACACCAATGGGACTTGGGGAGTTGAAAAAGCCATTGGAGGTCTCCACTTCTTCCATTAACGATTTAGCCAATCTCCCCAAGTCTGAAGATACTAAAGCCTTGAAACACCGGAGTACCCAGCTCGAGTGGCTTGCCGCCCAATCAAGCCAGGACCGGGACGAGATCCGCAAACATTGGCATCGCGCCCAGCAGGAAGAAGAACAAGCTTGGGTCGAACTTGAGTTGAGCCTACGCGCCCCACCTGTACCTTCCCAACAACCTGCGTCACGTGTTACTCCGAGGGAGCCCCAAAAGCTATACCGACGCGTCCCAATGCAGCCTGCTCCGGCGTCCCGCCAGTCTCGCTTCTCCCTTCCGTCCCGCCAAGCCTCGCTCAATCACGTCCGCAAAAACCTTGACGATGACTCAGACCTGTCTGCCTGGAAAGCATTCGATGCTTCCCAATCAGTCCATCATCCTCTCGATCGTCTCTGAATAAAACGATACGTCGAGTTCCCTTTCCGGGCTTCCTATGAGGCTCGTGCAACATGTCATTTGGTATTTTCATCAATGAATTCGTTTGTTGATTTCGTTTTTCTGGTTAATGAAATGATTGTATCTGTGCATGTGCACAAGGTTTGTTATTTCACGCCCAGTTTGCTTTTCGTTACATTCACATAATAATTGCACTCACTTGTCACTTCTCTTGCCTCTTCTGTTTTTATGGTGAATCTAGCATATTCTGGTGCCTGATATCTCTCCTGTCCCTGCACAGCTTGTCAAAAGTTCGAGATCTTCATGAACATGGCGAGCGATTTGTCAACTGTGTTGGAGTGACTTCTTACATCTCTGGTTTTGAAGCACCAGTATGTTCCCTGCTAAGTAGGACAAGTGTCGCAGTTGTCAACAACTTCTGTGAAGAGGGCACTACGATCCTGCCAACCAAATCTGATGGATGATTGGTACCTGCTGTTGATATTGTACCATCTATCTACATGTAATTAAGATAATGGAGGACTTCCCGTGGCAAATTAGAAGTCGGTATCAAAAGCTAAATTCTAAATTCTGCTTTCTAAATTCCGATTTCACCACCCGGATTGAGGAATTAGAAATATGATTTAGGATTTAGGATTTAGCCGGGAAGCGAAGTCTTCCAATACCATATTGACGCCAAGCAGCGTGGTTTCTAGACATCAGTCTTTCATTGATTCAGTTCAACTGTTTGCTGGCAGGGACTTTCTTTACAGGAGAGATAGCACATGTTCGCCCATATCTTTCGGTTACAAAAGGGGAGTAATGGTCCCAGGCGATTGCAGTCCATTAGCCAGCGAGGACAGCACCAAAGAGAAAAGAGCAGCCTATTGCTTGTTCCAACTTGCAACCAGCGTCTCCCGAGTTTTTCGCGCCGGTTCGCCGAAACCCTAACTTTAAGCGAGATCGATCATCGGAGAAGACCCACGACATGTCCAATTAGGTACGATTGCGCATGTTTATTTGCTGCAAGTCGTACAGCATGTTGCATGAAGAGCTTGACTGTTTGGACCAGGAACTCAGCTCCGACGCTCCGCACGCATTCGGCATGAAACAACCTAGTGTGGTTGCGCGCACAGTACATAAATATCTCGTCAATTATATCAGTCCGGCTGGATCCGGCGCTCCCTCCGACGTTCCACGGAAGTTTGGGATTTTTTTATGAAGGGACCGGTTTCATCCTGAATTTTCAATAGCTATTCAGACGCAGATAATTATCAACACTTCCCGTCAACTAGAAGAACCTAAGCACTCTTCTTCAGCAGAATCACCCAATCAGAGCCAAACAGGATCGCTCCAAGGCCATGGACCGTTCTCAACGAATAATCATCGTCGGGGGATGTGGGACGTTCGGGCTCTCGACCGCCTGGCACTTATCCAAGCGGGGCTACACTAATATCATCTGTGTTGATCGGTGGATGTTTCCAAGCAAGTCTTCAGCGGGATTTGACCGCAACAAGGTTGGCAAATTGAACAGTCTCAACTTTCGGATGATACGTCAATTGAGACGTCAGTCGACATACCTAACACTGGGTAAATTGTTTGTCGAATCTTAGATCGTTAGGTCGATCTATGGTGATTCACTCTACATCAAGCTGGCCGAGGAGGCCATCCAACTCTGGAAGCAACCAATGTTCAAAGGAATTTTCCATCAAACGGGCTGGATTTTGGGCACGACCGCTCCACCGATGGAAGTAGATCTTAGCACTTCGAGCAACTCCATCAGCGCTGCTGGAGCCTTCGATGCTATGATACACACGCACCGTCTGCACGGCCGCGCTGATCAAATCACACCGCTTCCGGATACATCTGCACTTCAGGGTAAATTTTCTGATTTCTTCAGCCATGCCCCTGGGTTCCGTGGAATCTTCGATCGCAACGCCGGATGGGTCGATGCCGCGCGAGCTCTCGACGCCGTCGGGCGTGATTGTCAGGCTCGTGGCGTCAAATTTGTCGTCGGTTCCAAGGGAACAGTCAAATCACTCATCAGAAACCAGAATGGTAACCGGGCCAATGAAGTCACAGGCTTGTTGATGGAAGACGGCACGGTTTTCAATGCCGACAAAATTGTGATGTGCGTTGGAGCATACACGGAAAGCTTGATTGACATGGAGGGACAAGTGACGGCCGTACGTTCTTTATCAGTTTATTCATGAAGGTACTCCAAAACTCGTTCAAAAATTACAACTACTAACCAAGCTTCTCCTTTGAATTATGACGACCCATTATCAACCCATGACGAGCAGGTTGCCTATAGCACTACTCACATTGCCCTCACTCCATCTGAGCTCAAGAAGTATCAAAACATGCCAGTGATTTGTTAGTGTATTGAGCCTAGCATCTGGCCTGCACATTATTTGATTCTAACATCCACAAAATGATTGCCCAGTGATAGAGGGCTTAGGATATGCGTTTCCACCTGACCAAAATGGACACATCAAGGTCTGCGACCTACACATAGGTAAGACAGCCTTCAGCATGAAAATTCTCGCTCCATCCAATGCTCAAAATACTCACATATGTGCATTTAGGACATCCATATAAACAATCAATCCTGGGTCGTCCCCAGCCGGTGTCTCTACCACGAGATGCAGCCTACCACGAAACAGACACCTTACCTGACGAAGATGTATCGGAAGTGCGAACATTTATAGATTATTGCTTGCCACAGTTTTCTCGTCGGTCGTTCGACAAGACGGCCATGTGCTGGGACACCGAGTAAGCAGTCGCGGACCAGCATCATCCAGCACCTTTGTCCTCTTGCAGGGTTGGTCCTATTAAACTTTGCGCCTCCTTCTGTTGACAGGTCTTTCGATTACGGTTGGATCATTAGTCCTCACCCCTCTTCCCCTAGCACCTTATTCCTTGCAACAGCCGGTAGTGGACACGCGTTCAAAAACCTGCCTAATCTAGGAAAGTACGTGGCCGATTGCTTGGAGGGGTGCCTAGACCCACCTCTCCGAGAGGCTTGGCGGTAAGCGTCCGGGATTCAAATATTTATCTTCTCCTTTTTCGGATGCTAACTTTTCGACTGCGTGGTACCTCTCAGATGGCGCCCCGACAAAGTAGCTTCCACTGCGCCCATAGATCGAGTCGATTTGGCCCATTTGAACGGCTGGCAGCATCCGTCGGAGTACGATTTTTCGAACAGCAGCTTGGCAATTAAACCCAAGCTATGAGTCACTTCTCCCACGTCCGAAAGCTGGATCTATTCCCCCTATATATACATGCAGAATGTCCCCAGTCATTGCTTGAATCATCCCAAACTTTTTGGATATGTTTTAGTCTTGCACATACGCACTTACGATTTTGGATTTTTTCTCCTCTCGGCAAGATAACACTAATACTTTAAAAGGAGTTTACGACCAATGAGCAAATTGATACCGAGCTTGATGATAACGACAATGGTGAAATCAGATGTTGCTTTGTTCCCAAAGAGTCCCTTCCAGGAGTATTCTGGTGATGTGTTTTCGACCTGTTGCATTTACAGAAAGACTACAAGGCCATATTGAACCTTTTGCCGTTACATTCACATGGGCTGGGGCATTTTTTCAATTTATCAGTCGAAAATTGCACTTGCATTAATAGGAAGTGGAGGTTGACAGGGTTGATGAGTTGAGTGTGGTTTTGCAAAATCTGAAAGAATCAACAGAATTGAGTAGGATGGTTGCAGATAAATTTTAAGGGGCAAATAATAATTTAAAGTTGTTGGAGACAATGATGTCCATAGGGAAGAAAGAGAGAGAGATGGCAATGATGACAGATGGTGCAAGGTTAAAGTAATGGTGCACTGAACTAGAATGAACCCTTTGTGTGCTGCAGAGGTATGAACATATGCTGATCTGGATAAAAACAATTAAAATACTGCACTTGATGCTGATGTTGGAATTCAAGTACTCTTCTTAAAAGGCATACATTTCAAAAGTAAATAAAAAATCTGACACAATGATAATTCACATTTTTCTGTGACTTGTCCAATACCTTAGTCAAGAAGCTTCACACTGTTAACGTGAGTAATGACGTCAATGATGTCATTATCACAGATAAGACTCACCAGAGATTGTTGACTTGAGCTGTGAGTTTTTTACTCATTGAAATCATTCCCACAAGCAATCAACTAACAATCAGTTCTGTCTGACTCTAGCTCCTTGTCATCTCCAGCAACTACTACAAGTCTCTTGGACTGTATCTTTTCACCAACCATTGATAAGTTTTATTATTCTGTTATTTCCTCTTGGACATCATTATCTACATATAGCACCAAGCTGCTTGAAAACGTTCAAGTGTCTGTCCCAGGACTGAAAGTTGTGGCGGCTTAAATAGGGTGTCAAACAAAGAAAGTTTGGGGTTTGGCAGCTTAGGTAAGCCACTCAGGAACATAGAAAGTACAGCTCAGTTAGAATGACAGATCCATAGACACAAAGGTAGATGGTGTAATCATGCATGTACAGTGGCTAGGCAGATAAAATTGGCATGTTATTTTGGAGTTCATCACCTCATCCCGCAAACCAAAAGTCACAAGACTGGTTCAAATGGTACAAAATAGGTTCCAAAGAATGATTATCAAGAAATGAAAACAAAACAAAAAGTTGGAAACTTTGTAAAAAATAAAAAATAAAACTGATTTTTTTTTGAAAGTTTTAATATCCATTTCTGAGGGAAAGCAATATACAGAA
>LUKR01000318.1:0-22238 GCA_019395275.1 Puccinia brachypodii | reverse complement strand
TCACCCAGCCCAGCAGAAGCTCCGGCTTCAAGCCAATGATAATGCCGGTTTTTTCTTTGGCTTGAAGCCAAAGAATTTAATTGACACAGGTTCCTCTTCAAAAGAAACTGAAGAAGGTCTAGATGGACAAGTCCAACTAGTCACAATTTTTTAGATCAAAAGAAACTGATCAAGGCTGTTTAATGGAAAACCTATGTGGTTTATATTAAAATCCACTAAAAGATCAAGTATTCAAGAATGTTATCTTGATTGAGATGGGAATCAAACTTCCATCAAAATGAGAAAAGAGAAGTAAGAAAAGTTACAGAGAAAAAGGGGGCTTACAAGCTATTTATCCTGACACTGATGAGTGGGAAGATAAACACTAGTAAGGGCCCTTTATGCTGAATCCAGGCACTGTGGCTCTGTTGAACTGTAACTGGTCCTAATTCTGATGTCTTCAAGTGATGTGTTGGTTTAATTCTGCTCTGGGGGGAGGGGGGTTCTGATCAGCTGGCAGTACTCAGATGAAAATCTCTGTTCTGGCATGGGGTTTAATCTTGAAGAGGAATTTATGCAGTATTTGGGGGCACACACGCCTGATAAACAGATTTGAACTCAGAATTAATTATACTGATTAGCTGTAAAGGCCATAATTAATGTATAATTCTGGAGAATAATTATGTGATGTTTTTATTGAAATATTATGATAATAAAAGGGGCATATTTATGAGATAAAAAGGGGTTTTAATTAGAAAATTGCTTCTTGGGTAGAGGTTAGTATTAATAATATTAGTCATTAATAATAGCGGGGTTCATTATTGGACTTTCTCATAAAGTCTTTTAGCGCCAACCAGCACCCGCAGCAACTGATGTGGAGCCCAAATTTAGCATCACACATATCACGATCACAGCACAAGACCAGCAAGTTCTTATGCTCCACCCCCTAAGGAAACACAACCACCCATACCAAAATTGATAGGCACAACAATTAGCTATACCAAAATCAACAGCCACAACTACACACAACAAGAAACTACCTAGGGTATTAGCCAAATCAACCGTGGTGGAGGACATATTGGTGAAGGCTGTGGTCAAGGGTGTGGTTGGTTTGGGGGAGGGAAGGAGGGGAGGCCAAACAGCTGCAACCAGTTGTGCTCTTGTATCTTTTTGAGCCAAACAGCCTGACTCAATGGACTCCTGTGCCCCTTTGAGCTTGACATGGACCAAGGCGGCATCTCCGGCAAGGCCAAAAGATATCTTGGGTGGGTGATGTATCAGGAACCAACATGGTTGATGATTATTCTTAAAATTTCACAAGGCTTGGATGACAACCAGCATCACTGTTTCTGCTTTGGTTCATGGTCATAATTTTACACAAACATAAGGCTGAGGATGACAACAGACAAGCAAAATTTTTTAGCCAAGCGAGCAAGTGAAAGTCCAATCATGAACCCCGCTAATATTAATCATTAATAATATTAATGTTATAAAATAATTTGAAGACTTTTGGACAGTGTATACTGTCTCTAAGGCTGACAATCTGTGAAGAGAGAAACACAAAAGAGGATTGAATGATGAAATAAAAAAGAAGTGACAAGGATGATGACATGACCTTGCTGACATTTTAGGACTCAAAAGTGCTAATGAAAGACTTTTGCTGAATGGAAAAGGGGCTGGTGGAGTTGCAAACTCTGGCCTTCTATATCATCAGAAACAAGACCCGCCAAGGTAAGCTTGGCAAGTTAATGTAGTGATAGGGGTTAAGTTCCAGATAAAGTTGCTTGATCAAAAATCAACAAATAACTCAAAAAGAGATAAAAATTGCTGGAGCAGATGCTTCAACCAAAGGGCACGGGAGGAGCTGCTGTTTAAGAAAAGGGTCAGAAAGTATAAAGCAAAGATTTTTATTACAATAGTAGTGGGTGTTGGTTTTGTAAGTGTGAGTGTAAGTATGGGTGGTTCTGTAACTTCTATGAGCAATGAACTGTATGTCATGAAGTGGTGAGTAGTGAGCTCTGTTGTAATGCACTGAGGAATACAAATAAGGTGGGAAGAGAGCCTCCTTATATATACAAATGTGAGCTATATTAGCTGCAGTGAAAATGAAGTGAGTGATTTTAGCTGGCCTGAACCATTACATGAGTTATTTCTGCTAGTCAGGACATACAAATGAGATAGTTGAGCTGATGAAACCTGTCAAATGAGGCAATTTGACTCTTTTCAGGAGGCAGTGTGAGTTATTTTAGCTGTGTTGAGTTATAGATTTTTCATTTTCTCTTCCTTTCTCTCTTTCTCTGTTTTCTCATCCTGTGTGCTTCAAACCTGTTCTTCACCTTTCACACACATGTCACACCAGTTCAGCTGTACCCCTGGGTCAACAAGTGATTTGCGGAACTCTCTTTTCCTCATCCTTCCACAAATCATCTTGTTGGTCCCAGGTATGTTTTTTCTTTCATTTCTCTTCTTCGTTCTTTTCTTTCTTCTCTTCTTTGTCTCATAATTTGTTCTCACATTCCTCATTGTCACTAATGCAATGATTATCCTTCCACAAATCATCTTGTTGGTCCCAGATCCCAGGTCCCAGTTCATCTCATCAAGCTAGTCAGTAAATGAGGGATTTATTACAAATGATGTCATATACAGCTGTCAAAAGATAAACAAATTAGCACTGCCTGCTTCAGCTGTCAGCTGTCAGCCTGCCAGGAGTCAGGTGATATTAATATGTACAGATAAAGAATGTAAGCAGTGCAGTTGTTCTGTATGTATATGTATATGTATATGTATACTAGTATATTTGCCCCCAATGTTGGGGAGGGGTATTATTTTGACCTTGTGGGGGGTGTTGAGGTCTACCACTGACGCCGGGGATACATTTCCCAATAGTTTTTGAATTGTTATCAACGCTGGCATTACATAGAGTTTGAATTTGATTGAATTCTTATCAATGCCGGCGTTACATTAGGTTTGAATGATGTTGTTCATTTGTGAAAATGGTTTGTTTGGCCCCCAGAGGCCATTCCCTTTAGTTATATGTAGATGTATATGTATATCTATATTTATATTTATATGTATATGTATTATTTGTACTGTATTTAACTGTATAAGCTGTACTTCTTGTATGTAAAAGGGTGCTGTATTTTCCCTGTATATATGTACAGTCACCTACCAGATGTTTATGACCACTTGTTTTTTCATTTCAAGAGGGGAGATCAAAGACTTGAAGTCATGAAGTTTGGTGAAAGGGTGGAAAATAGGCCTCAGATAATGAATATGAGAAAATTAAATTCAAAAATCAAAAATCTGAAATGTCTGAAAAATGAAAACCAGGCTATCAAAAAAAAAGAAAACTTGAATGGTTTTTTCAAAAGAAAATTGTCATATCAGGAATGATAGCATAGGATCTGGAATCAATGATAATAAATGAAAATATCAGAGAAATGGACTGCTGGATGGCCCAAAACAAGTATTGAGTGGGTCATTCATCAGTAAATGTGACATTCTGGTACTGTTTATTCCAATTTTCACTGCAGATTGTCCACCCATCAAGCTCAACCTTGATTTTTATACATTTCAAAATTTAATTTATTATTATTATTATTTTATATTCATTCTTTGAAGTGTATTTTCTACCATTTTACCAAGCCTCATGACTTCAATCATTTTATTTCCCCTTGTAGAGCTCAAAAAAAGTGGCTATAAACATCTGGGAGGGCACTGTACATAGAACATTTGATTTTTTTACACATAAATATATACCACAACATGGGGTTCCAAGAGCATCTTGGACTGAGTTCAGGTGATCCTATAGCTGATAGAAAATTATCCTGGTAGGATCATTCAAGCCTGCCTAATCACCAGTTGAGTCTGTTTGGTATGCCTGGACAGCACAAATGAGCAAAAACTTCATTTCAACACCAGAGAATGGTGCCAGAAACTTACAGGGAGAAGATGGCACATATTTGGGAGGATAATTAGTGCTGAGGACATAAAAGGAAAGCCTGAAGGAGGTAGTTGAATGCCTCTCCTTGCCTACCATTTGGTAGGGACAAGAGGTTTCCTGAATTCGGCCCCTTTTCTTCCCTACATTAGCACTTCTGGGAGGGTAACCATCTGGCTTTCCCTTGCCTTTGCTTTGGAAGAGGTGGGTGGGTGGGGGGGTCTGTGAAAGGCATGAAAGTGTTTGGGTGCAAATAATTTCTTTGAATTTTGGGCCAACAATTCCCAGGGGTAAATCACACACTTCCATTCTGTGGAAGTGTTGACTTGCTATGCTTGGAAATTAGCCCCTTCCACTTGTGGTTCTCAAATTTAAGCAAAATACAATCTGAGCATCATATGCTCATTTTCAAGATCCCAAAAACTATATGGAGATTTTTGGGATGTGATCTCTTTGTATTCCCATATTTCTAGGAAATTGGTCCACACCAATCTCTTCATTTACAAGTTACCATCATAAGGCTTCAAAGTTGTATGTTTCCAACTTGGAACCCTAATGTGTCCTGTGTTATTTTCTTCTCTCTCTCTTTTCTGTTTACCTTTCCCCATCTCTCTCCCTCTTTCACGCAGTAATCATCAACCTGTTGTATGTTCTTGTCACACCATAATATTTGTTGTTGAAATATATATTAAACTTCTTTTCAAAAATGAAACTTGCCATTGCAACATTCTTATTTGCTGACCACAACCTTTCCCTAAGCCAATGATCTGTATTACTCCAAAAAAAGGCTCAATCATTTAGAGTACCCCACAGTTTCCTCAGACCTCTTGAGATCTCTTTGCTTACTTTGAAATGATAACAGTCCATTGAATACTTGGCAAGTCCCACTTATTGACACATTATAATGAGATAAATAACCTTCTTCAAAATGGATGTAATTTTCCTTCTAACTTTTTCAAAGCTTGTGCAAATTCTGCAACTGTGAAAAATGATTTCCATTGGTGTCCAATAGATTGAAGTCAAATAAGATGGAATAAATCATCATTAAAATGTCTTCAGAAAATCCATACAAAAGAAATATGTAATTGAGATTATCAACCCAATGGCCCTCAAAAAAAGAAATGATCAAGACCCTGGGTAGGATTGTTGTGTTTTTCATGATAGTAAGTGTCTCAACTATGTAATTTTCCTTCTAACTTTTTCAAAGCTTATGCAAACTATGTGATCTCAAAGACACAAAAATAACAAAAAATCAACCCTTTGGGAGTTCCAGAGGAACCAATCAAACAAATCACAAACCTCACCATTCTTCCACGTCGAGGATCCTCTCAAAAAAGCTACCAACAGGATGAAGCTTTGAGTTTTTCTGGCCAGAAAGATGTCCAGAAGCCCAAATCTTCAACAAAAGTCATTGGATCACATGGACACTTTGAAATTTTTTTAACAATCTTCTCTCTGCTCCAATGGCAGTGCAATTCAGCTCCAAATCACATGGGCATCCATCATCTATTCAATCCATCAATAGAACATTGTTTCAAGGTGTATCAGTTCAAATCAAATTTATCATTTAAAATCAGTCTATCCTTTCAAAAAGCTGTATATCTGTATCAGTTAAATGATGAAAAAGTCCAGCAGTTCAAGTCTCTTTTCCCCTTTTCTCTCTTCCAATTAATCCATCAATATATCTACTTCAACTTATCCTTAGTTACAATATCTCAAATTTCCTTAATTCTTACCTAATTAACTCATATTGCATCCTCCATTACTTTGTTTGTCTTACTCTTCATCTACTATCTTTCACATTATTACACACCCTTCCCCCCCATCTCTCTCTCTCTTGTTTGCTCTTTCCACAACCTCTCTCTATCTCTGTCTCTGCAACAGTTTTTGTAATCTTTCTTGATTTAAATAAATCCCAATTAATTAGCCAACCCCGTCAGAAAAGTCTAAAAATACATTCTCTTGCCATGAATCACAAAAAAAACACCCCAGCATCTCCCCATGTTGTCAGCTCTGCCCTGGCCCATAAATGCTTACAGGAAGGAAGCTTGGTGATAGGAACCCAATCACCATTGAAGTTGCAAGAGGCAACTGATGCAAGGACTTGGATTGGCTTGACACCATTAGTTGTGGTGCCCAACAGTCTTGTGATTGCCAGAGAATCCCAAATGACACATAAAAAGTCTGCCATACATTGTAATGTATGGATTTACATAAATATGAACCAGAAAAGTCAAATTATGTAAGACTACATAAATATGTAGGTAAATATTAATATTTATCTTTTCTGAACAAATACATAAAAATAAAGATAACTGACAATGTATATTTTGGAAAAACAAGTGAGACAGATATCATGACAAATGAACTACACCTTTCCCAACTCTGGCTGAGATTGAACAACATGGAAGCTGATGTGCCCAATTATTTGGAGGATATCATGACCATCTTTGCTAACTCAACTATAAAAAATATTCTTTTGAGTCTAGAGTAGCTTTGATAGCTGATCTCCCCAAAATTACCTGTTACAAAGGCGCTTCAGGCGGCAAGACTTCTGTCAGCGTTGAAGATATAGAGAGTATTTAACCTTGACCAGTGGATAAAAGTAAGGATATAGGAAGGGAGGTAGGGGATGATGAGCGGGTAAGGTGAGAGTGGGATGAATAAGGCAAACCCTAATGGAACAATATGTAGAAGTATCAAGGAGAGATTACTTACTACGGTGAATCACTGCGGAGGAACACAGGGAGTTGGGGCTGCACATTCAGTGATATTCATAGTTTGAAACCTAAATGATCACTATATTTACAACTTTGTTTTCACTCAGTTGTAACACTTTCTTCTTCATTCAAGTTTCTCACTATTTGACTTGTCTTGAACTTTCATCACTTGTACTCACACATCTCAACGTGCTTCACCAGGTGTGCTTGTCTTTTCCTCACTCTAGTCAGTGAATCAGGGATTTCTAACCCTTTGCCAGTTCATAAAAGAACTCACACTCTCTGTTCATTGTTAATTACATTACGCTCTGGATAATAAGATATAACAATAATAATATAATAGGGGACAATTTACAAAAACTTCAGATCAAACGGACGCACATAACATTGACACTTGTACAGATTTTTTCTGTACAGTGTTTCCCGTAGCTTTCATGAATAAAGTGAACGATTGAGGTGAAATCAAAGTTATATGTTCAGTCCGCTGTTCAGACTTCCAACTCACATTTTGGTCAGAACTTGGAGTTCTCGTCAAAGAATGTTGGTTTCATTCAAACACCAACCCTTGTGAATCTTGTGAACCCAGTATTTTTTTTCTGTACCGCGGAACGTCATGGATAGCCGGAGGCAGTCGACATGTTTCCCAAGCAGGCTGCACCGTAACAGACGCGTCGCGTAGAACACATCAGCCGCCAATCCCAGTCGCCGATGGTCCCCTTCGGACTCAATGAGATGTCAGACCGAGTAGGGCGGCTTGGTCTAAAGCTGGTCTGCATCGAAATTTGCCCTTCTTTCCAGAAGCTGCCCGGCTGATCACAGTTTCAAGACTTCTCTGACGGCGCGTTGAGCCCAGGCCGGAAAGAAATCGCCTCCATACTAGTTACTTTGCTTACGTGGATTGATGGTCAATGCTTCGCTCGGGAGCTTTCTAGCCCGGCGCCGCTATCCAGCCTTCCCCGTTGGCGCGTAGAGACCGGTTCAATACGAAATCTTCACCCATCTCAACTGACCTTATGGACCGTCATTGTTTCCCGGAACCCAGAAGACAGGACTCGAAGCCAGCCGGGCTGTTTCGTATGTCACAGCCCTGGCAAGGCTGCTGCGCATGGCGTTGAAAAAAAAACTCGTACCCAATCACGAGTCGCCGGTGGGTTCCTCCAGTGAGATTGCAAACTCTCGCTAGCAGGAAGGCAAGGTGCCAAGCTGGCCTGCATTGAGATTTGCCCTGCTCTTCACAAGCCACCCGGCTGGGCACAGTTTCAAGCCCTCTCTGGTGGCGCCTAGAGCCCAGTTTGGGACTAAATCCTTTCCAGGCATCACCGAGAGTGATGGCTGGTGCGTTTTTCGGCAGCTTTCTGGGCCGGCATCGCTGTCCCGCCTTCTCGGTTAGCGTGGAGAGCCCGGTTCACCACGAAATCATCGCCTATTACGACTGACTTTATGGACCGGGACGAGTGGCTGGCATCTGATTCCTGGACATCTACTGGGGAGGCTGATGGACTGGCCGACGGGATATTCCTATAAAGATGGGGGACATCGACTACCTGTTCTTCCCTCCCCATCCTTCATCCCAGCATCTAAGCATCCAACCCAACCATCATCCAACCCAACCATCATCCAACCCAACCATCATCCAAATCATCCTCCAAGTCTTCGCGCGCTACATCAAACCCTCAACCCAGTGATCAAATCAAAAAGCTTTCTGAACTCGCTCTCACCCCTCTGAATCCTCACCGCAAAGCAACCCAGTCCCGTACCAGAAAATGTCTTCATTCACATCCAGCAGTAGCAGTAGCAACATTTCCTTCAGCTTCTCGGACAATGGTAGCACTGCATCATTCACTTCCTGTGGCACCTACGGCAGTCTCGTGGCTCCGAGCAACCTTGCCCAGCCTCAACTCGTCAAGAGCCCAGTTCGCAAACCAATTATTTCTCAAAACCAGGACCACCACTGTGCCATGTCTGGATTGATACACTACCTGGCTGGAACTACTTCAGGCTCCCATGAAGAAAAGGCAAACTCGATTCTTGACTTCCGTTACGCGCCAAACGCCGCCTCTTACATCAAAGAAACCAGCAAACTGTCATTCCGAGCCAAGAGGCACGCTGCTCCTCTCATCAAATCCCTCAAACAATGGTCTCCTCGTCGAGCAAGATCACAACAACAGCAAAAGGCCCGACCAATCCCCTCAGAAGTGGCTTCTGTCTCAGAGGCTACATTCTGGTCCTCCTGGTAATCTGATCTCGAAGACACAAAAATAACAAGAAATCAACCCCTTGGCAATTCCAGAAGAACCGATCAACCAAAGCACAAACCTCACCATTCTTCCACATCAAGGATCCTCTCAAAACAGCCACCAACGAGGCGCGCGCATTGGATGAAGCTTTGAGTTTTTCTGGCCGGAAAGTTGTCCAGAAGCCCAATTCTTCAACAACAGTCATTGGATCACATGGCCACTTCGCAAAAACATTGACAGATACGTACCGAGCAAATCAAACAAACCACCAATCTTCTCTCTGCTCCAAGGACGGCACAATTACCATCCAACTCCCGGCAATTATCATCAGTTCAATCCGTCAAGAAAGCATTGTTTCGAGATGTATCAGTTTAAATCAAATTTATCAGTTGAAATCAGTCTATCCATTCAAAAACGTCCCATATTTGTATCAGTTAAATCATAATAAAGTCTGGCAGTTTGACTTTCTTTTTTCCTTTTCTCTATTCCAATTAATCAGTTGATCAATCTCCTCTAATCTATCCTTAGTTATAATATCTCTCACTTCCTTAATTCTTACCTAATTAAATAACTCATCTCGCATGTTCCGTAATTTTAATTCTATTTTTTTTTTCATCTATTATCTATCACACCCTTTCCCACCCTTTCTCTGTCTCTCTTACTCTCTCTCTCTCGTTCGCTCCATCCACAACGTCTCTGTCTCTGTCTTTGTATCAGTTCTTGTAATCTTTCTTAATTTAAATCAATCCCAATTAATTAACCAAACTCAGTTTCAAAAATCTACACAATACGTTCTCTTGCCATGGTTTTTTTTACAAAGATAAACCCAAAGTTTCCCAACGTTGATCGCCCCAGTCCTCACTCAGGAGCGCTTGTGAGCAGCTCCGAGACAGGAAGCCAGCCCCCCTTGCAGATACAAGAAGCAGCCAATGGGAGTACTTGGATTGACCCCTGGCCATTGGTCACAGAGGCTAGAAATTGTTGGACTGTCTCCAGATTTACCCAGCAAGTCTATTATTCCAACGATCTTTTGATCGGCAGACAATCTCAAATGCGAAACGAAAAGCTGCCCCAAAAATTGCAAGATTTAGTCATGGATTTAGGTATTTAAATATCTACAAGAAAAATTCATTTACATAAGATTATCTAAATATGTTGAGAATATTATCTTTTCTAAGAAATTCAATAGAACAGGTAATTGACAAAGAATCACAAGAGAAAAAGACGAAGACTGCTGCTCATCAAAAAAAAAAGAGGAAGCAAGAACTCCAATTTAGGAGGTTAATCAGAAATCAAAGGTTGCGAATAAACAACTTACAACGGGCCAATCAAGAGGGGGATAAGTAACATGATACAGAGGAAGAAGGGGAAAAAATAGGGCAAAAAAAAAGTAAGAAAGATCTAGGAATTTTTATTTATCAATTAGACGAGGTCTCATTTTTTTCATCGGAGGTAAGATTGTAATTTCTTGACTCTCTCCATTCCCATTAAGAAGATTTTCATTATTGAAGCCGAGTGGACGATTATCAAAAACGAGATGATCGTCATCATTGACTGAGTTGGCAACGAACTTTGAGGCCGCATTAGATTTGGATTTCTTGAGTTGATGAAGATCGTTATCGTTGGATTTTGATATGCGATTAGTAGAAGGATTCCGATCGACATGATGGAGATTTGGGTCGGAGGTAGAAGAGTTGATCGAACCAGTTTTTGTAGTTTGTTGGCGTCGGATAGCTGTCTTTCGAGTCGATTTACAACTCGGATCATTGATAGCCTTCAATATCTCTCTCTTTGCTGCCGGATCTTCCCACGTCACATCCATACTTTCTTCAAATGTGTTTCGTGGCTCAAGAATTCCGCCTACTTGACTAGCAGATGTACTCGAATGATGCGAAAATTCAGACATTGTTCGGTGCAGTCCATTGCTTATGATGGTCACTGATTGGTTACTTTCATCAGCAGCTTGGTTATTGTTATTATTAGCACTTCCTCGAGTTGACTCGTCGAATCCACGTTTCCGACTTTTTCTCGCATCTTTCTCCTTTACTTTCCCTGTTAGATCAATATTCCGTTGCTGAAGCATTTCCATAAAATCTCCTAATTGAGTATCTACCCCAGGTACTGCTTGACAGGAAGGAGAAGAGGTGGGAAAGACATTGGATCGTGGACTGGATGGTCGGTGACTTTGGTGATCATCTGATTCTGGCATTTTTTCGATTAGCTCGGAAGGTTCATCCACACCATTCGGAGGAGCAGGTGATGTACCGTTGGATACAGACACTATCGGCGCTCGTGAATTAGGTGACTGGTAAAATGTTTCATCATGCTCCAGAATTGGTTCCGAAAACTCATTCGTTCGTCTACTGGTAGCTCTGCTGACCTCTTCCGGAATCGAATTGAAGGTGACATCAGCCATCGTAATCTCAGTGCTCGGTGGGGCGCAGTATGTCAATGCCCGTTGCGGATCGTATGTCGCGGGAAACGCGAGTTCATCAGCCCTAATCAGTTGAGTCTTACACTAATTATGAGAATGCAAAGATGAGTTCAATTACACCATCATATCCCGAGGCAGAACGTTAAGCGGGCTTGTTTCACACTCACCTCTGAAAGCCAATGAGGATGAACGATAAAAAGATTTCTGCTCCGAGCCCACTTCAATTCACGCAGAGGATCGTTTGATCGTTCAGTAGCATGAACCACATGCGTGACAGTTTCATTTAATTTATCGACTACTCTTGCCCCAAGTTTACGACAATCACTTAGAAACTTGGAATTAGGGTGAAGCTAAGATTATGATGTGGGCGCAAGTTGTAGTCAGAAAAAGAATCCAACGAGGAACAAAAGGATAGCTCAGCTTACCGAGCCTTTCCTCGTCATAAACACAACGCACTCTGAGAGAGGCGAGTCATTAGCTATTGAATCAGGGGTGGTTGCTATTCCACGAGCCAGAGATGGCGGTGGACTAGGACGTGAGATACGTTCACCATTACACTTTTGCACCAACCACTCAAAATCAACAATGACTTTATCGGTCCAAGACCTGACTCTATTGACTCGCGAGCTACCTTCGACCGGGCCGACGAAGAAGTGAGAAACCTCTGACCTTCGAGGATGTTCGACAAATTTCAAGTTCAACTTTTTGATGATTTGTTGAATGATATGTTCTTCAACATCCGTAAAGCCACATGACGAGAACGAGTATTCCTCAGGATTTGGAAATGGATCTAATCGGACGGGTCGGCCGCTCCAATGTTGATCAGGATCGATTATCTGGCGTTCAAATAGGGACTGCTCGACCCAATGATGTCCGACTGGATTGCATCCAGAGGGGATCGATGGGGGGCTAAGAATAACGGCAGTGGTAAGCTACGATTGAAATCACAAAACGAAAAAAAAACTAACTTGATCAGTGGTACAACAGTATAATCCGCTGTCGAATGTATCTCGGTAAATTGACCATCACACTGAGTTACAAGTGCAGCAATCTTCCGCTGATGGAGGGGCGGACAACCGATAGATGAAATCTTCAGACCCCGGAAAAGACCAGGGACAGTCCGATGGGAAGTTGTTTCAGTTCCATTGAGGGATGATGAGGGGTTTCCGAATTTCTCGGACTTGGCACATCGTAGCTTTTTAACAATCGATGCCGGCCCAGTGTTTTTGGGAAAATCTTTCGGAGGAGCATGCGAGACGGTGGAACCATTAGCTGAAGTATATGAACAAGGTGGTTGCTCTGAAAGTGCCATCTTGCGGGGAAAGATATCAGGTAGTTCTTCTTCTAGCCTCCTGCGATGACCTTCAGCTTCCGCAGATTTGAACGAAAGATTGGAGGGGTGTCGTCGAAGAGGTAGATCTTGCTGGGCAATAATAGAAGCCATGATAGCATTTTGACTTCCAGAGTTCAGATTTCTACGAGTGACCGCTGTCTCAAGTTTATGAGCTTGTAAACCAGCCCGGACGAATTCTTTCTGGTCAATAGAAGCATCATTCGCGAATTCTGGATCGAGGTGAACTAATCGACCGGGTCGAGGAACGTCTTCCTTTACGAGATATGGATCTTCAGGCAGAGAGCCTTGACGTTGTACGCAATCTTCTAGCCATTCCTGCCAAACTACTTTGATATTTGTAGCTTTGCGAGCAGCTTGTACTTTCTCGATTTCGAATATTGTCGGGTCAGTTTCGTTGGGAGGTACTAAGGATAAAACTATCAGATGAGTGCAGTCAATCTCCAAATCGATTGAAACGGTGGCCCCATTGTCTTCGGCCAGCTTGATGAATGGTGTCCGGGAAGAGGATGCCCTGCCAGTAATAGCTAGCTTGAGAGTGTGAAATGGCTTCATTGTGTAACGCTGGGTGATCTATGAAAAAGGTCGTGTATGTGGATTACTAACGGAACAAATTGATAAATTTGTAATGAATCTACTGACAGCATTGAGGTCAATGTCCTCCCCCTCGGTGAATGATGAATATAGAGTCTCGAGCCAAAGAGGTAACATGACCCGAATCGAGTGTTTAAGAGCAACCTATCTACCATGCAAGTAGGGCAGAAATAGTCAGCTAAGCTCTCTTTTGGGATAAAAAGAAATGAGTGAACTGTAGGAAATGGATCAATCACGTTATATTTGTCACTTCCTGGTCTGTCACAAATTAGATGGGTGACGTCCATCGTTAGTGCCTTTTCAATCTTGGCGCCTAATTTCTCGGCATACGCGATAGCTTGAGACTTTGGGGAGAGAGAGAGATTGTATGTCAGTGGTGTGTGCGAAATAATAGTAGGTTAAGTCGAGTCGTACATACCCTTACTGGCTCGGGGATTCCACTGAGACAAACGACGCAGCCGGTGAGAGGGGGTTTGTCCCTACGAATAGACTCCATGAAGGTACGGTCATACTGATCCTCTTCTTCTTCTTCGGCTGCCAGATCGCGCGTGGTTGTTGCTGCTGATTCCTTCTCCTTGCCCTTCTTCGCGTTCTTCCCTTTTCCGGTGTGCCTGTGATGGGATGCTGGCTGGATTGGCGGTGGTGGCAGTGCTGGCTTGAGCTTTGCCCCGTTGACTTTGGTCCCTCCACGCTTGTGTCCGAACGCCATGCTGTTGTTTATGGTTTGTTTTCTTTTTTTTTTGGCTGCTGCTGCTTTTTCCCACCTGGGGTCGCGTCGAGCTCACCCAGAGGCGCGACTCTCCCGCACCACTCCTCAGTCATTCACTCCCTGTTTCGAGTCAACCCTGGAAGGAACCGGACATACCATTCATGTAGCTCTATCTCTCAGTGGAAAGGGAACCAAGCGGGGTTCTCGGAGTCTGTCTATGGGTCTTATCCGTAGATATCAAGGTTTCTTCCGTGTCTTATTTTCCTTGGTATGGACGCGGATATGTCTGATAGGACTTACAGTACATACATGAATGCCAATCAATTCAAGACATACATATTTACAAACCTGTGAATGAATCTACAAAGGAAAAATACATAACATTCCCTGTGATCAAGATAAATGTTGCACAACCAAAAAATAAAATCCTGAAGCGCCCTTATCCATCTCAGATCGGCACTAAACACCGCAGGTTGACTGAACCTTGAGCTCAAAAGGACAATGCCAATCAAGTCAGTAGTGATTTGGGAGTTTTTCACATGAGAAGATTTGTGAAGGTTTCCCTATGTTCTCCACCCTCTGCCCCCAGACTCTAATGGCATCCATGCCTGTTTAGTCTCAAGGATTGATCCTATTGTGTGTAAATAACAAAAACACTCAGCAAACTGGATCAGAATAAGGCCATGTTTAAGCAGCTACCAAAACATGGTGTAATTATGGATGGTTGGCAGGGTGTGTGATATAACAAGGCCTAAGTGTGAAATTGAAGCATTTGTTGTCCCATTGATTTTACAAAATCTTGTAAATGGCCCATCAGAATCTTTCTTGATTTTCCTTACTCCTGCAAAAATTCTGGATATCCAGATGTTATTGGAGTGTATTTGGCAAGATTTTCTTTTCCCCAAACATGTTCTGAATATTGTATTCTCTTAAATTCCCTTTTGACTGATGCAATACAAGCAAAGTCCCAGTTATTTTTTGGGTTGGTATTGGTATAGTTATCTAGGTTCTCAAAGTTGAAAACATACAACTTTGAGGCCTTATGATTGTAATTTTTAAGTTAAGAGATTGGTATGGACCAATTTCCTAGCAATAGGAGTAGACCACATTCCAAAAATCTCCATACAACTTTTTTGCAGTCTTGAAAACAAGCATATGATGCTGATCTCATATATTGTTTGACTTTGAGAACCCAAATTGGGCATTATAGGCCTGTGCAAATATGTGGTAAACATAACATATTTGAATTTTGATGGGTGAAAATACATCCACACTAGCAAACCGTTGTCTTGGATCAATGGATTGGTATGAAAATTAAGAGCGGGCAGGAGGTCCTTTCAAAGAGCCTCCTGTAACCTACCCCAAACCACAGAAAAGGGCCTTTGATGTATGTAGCTTTATAACTTGCAGTGTTCCCCTTCAGAATTGAGTTCAAATATCTCTGATTGGAGTAAACATACGCTTGAACAAACAGCCTCAATCTAACTACCTCCAGTTGTTCACACCAACTGGTAAAAGAATTGTGGGACATCAGCTTCAAGATGAACGGGGTCACATTTTATCCCCGGGTTTCCCATTGTGGAGAGATGAGAAGAATTGATTGTTGGGTGATCAGCACTTGGTTGGCACGTGCTTGGCAAGTTGACGTGGCGGAGAGGGGTCCGGCGGATATCCACGCCGGGCGCGGAAACGGTGGCCCTCTGTCGGCTGGCCCTCGTCACCACCCCCAGCCACTACTGCCACTACTGCCACTGGAAAGCGGAGAGGAGATATCAACAACACACCATGAACCTGCTCAGCAACTTCAAAAACCTCGCTACCTTGACTGTCTTCATCGGCGCAGCCTCAGCTCAATTGACACCAGAGAAACTCGAAATTAGTGCCGCTTTTCCCCCGGATAATCAGTTCGGCATTGTCTTCAATGGACAACCCAACAAAATTCTGCAAGTATCTTTCCCCTTTCCTCTTGCCTTCCCGAATTTACCCCGCCTCCTTCTTGGAAGAAAGAAGCAAAAGTAATAATCTTGAAATCTAGTATTTAGTTTGAAGGTACTTAATCTGGGTAGAGATCCGGTAGAAGATGTCATGAGGATTCATCAAGTATGGAACGAGTTTCGGGAAGTCGGTGGGAAGGAGCGATTACTGAGAAAGGTGCATAAGCTCCCTTTGTACTTGATCTATTTTCTCATAATCGATCTTTGTCTTATCTCATTTGACTACAGGGAGTACCAGTGCCTTCGAAGAGAATGTTACCACCCAAGATCGAGCCATACGTCATACCATACATGTTCAGTGCCGAGGAAAGAGAAGGCGACATTGGTTTGAGGATTTGGGTCGAATGGAGTGGTCCGAAAGGAAAGAAGCATAAATTCATGGCTTACGACTCGACTGTCACAATCCAGGAACCTCCCACTCGATGGTTTGATCCCCAGCTGTATGTCATCGTCACGATTCCCATCGATCTATGATAACTTGCGGTGTTTTGCTTATCAATTGTAATTTTTCTTTTCCTTGCGTGTCGATTGACGATCGTAGGATTCTGATGTACATCATTCTTACATCCACGTTTGGTGGGATCGGATACATGGTCTACAACTCCTACGTCCTTCCAGTCAAACCAGTTCGCTCTTCAAAGCCCAAGCCCTCCGCAGAAGCTCCTCTCCTCTCCAACTCGAGCGGCTCCAAAGTGGCTACTCCGACTGGCGGTGCCGGTGGATACGAGGAAGAGTGGATTCCCGCTGGCCATTCTGTTCGATCCTCAAACAAGAAAACTGGCACTGACACCGGTGGTGAGGAGAGCAGTGGCGCCGAAGGAAAAGCTCGAAGACGGAAACGTTAAACTTTGGCCTATTCCTGGAGAGAAATTTAGTGGTCACTTCGTTAACCGAGTTCAATCAATAGAGTTTTGGAATCCTTCAAAATTGGTTCATATCTTTTCTTGTCGAAAGTGATTAAGTTTTTCACATTAAAAAAGCAAAATTTTAACTGCAATACCTGCCATCCCAAAGCATCAAACCCTAGCTAGTATCCAGCTCTTCTTCATTTCAAAGCCATGGATATCAATGCTGCTTTTGCGTACTTGACATTCATGATTAACATTGACACGGGTGCCCAAGGGGAAAAAAGCCTCGAAGGCCCACAGCTTGGCGGTCACGTATCCTCGGTAGTAGAAATGTGAAGGAACAGTTGATAGTGCGTCGTGACTCATTTCTCAGCTGGGCTAGCCATGACCAGCGTGGTAAGTTGGCCGAGAGGTTTTTGTTGGGGCCTGGAAACCCCTTTCCGAGCCTAGACGTGAGTCGTGAAAAGTACTCAAAACAGTCGAAATTGCGAAGAACAAATGGGCTGCTACAACCTTTCACGGTGATCGCTGATTGTAGAGTCGAATAGCTACCACAGATTTCAAAATATGTGCAGGTACGCTTGGACATGGAGTCACAGGGCCTTACACATTGATGACTTCAACCCTTGAACACCCATGGTTAAAAAAGAGAGACACTGGCCAGAGGGGAAAAACCAGTCATCATGTGATAAATATTCTCAGAGAAGGATCGAATACCAACAAGCAAATTCAATGATGCAAGGGAAAATAAACATGGGCGGCTAATCACTCTCACTACATTAGCAGATATGTACAAATTGTAGTCGCTAGAAAATTTTTCCAAGGTGTGAACCCCCCCCCCCCTGGTGGTACAAGGAACTCTATGTGAGAGGGGTTGCGGACTCTCTTCATCTGGAAGTGAAACCATTCGGATGATAGGTTCGCGACAGTCCACTCCCCTCCGTTCGTATAGAAAACGCAAATGGCGGTTTCTTTTCCTGGTATAGGAAGATAACTATCAACGCCAGCTCATACCATGTAGTCTCCACTGGTTTCCGGAGCAACTGTCACTTGAATTGCAACCAGGGTTATGGTTAAGGCAAAGAGGGCGAGGCGAGACAGGACTTTCATTGTGATGTGATGCTGGTTGTCGACAAGATCTTTCTTTTTACATAGTAAAGAAAATAATAAATAACGTGGCCAGCACTCAAGAACGTGGCCTATGATCCGAAACCATTTTCATTTCGTATGGTTTATTAACTGACTAAATAGGGGGTATCAAATATAACCAAATCCACCTTTAGATAACTGACTGGTTTTGAAAAATCCACCCTTTTTTAAACAAGTTGGTTTGTCACCTACCCCCTTCGGGGGCCCAATGATGGAAAAAAATATTTTTGGCTAATTGACTGGTTTATAATGGTGGATTTGTAATATTTGATACCCCCTAATGTTGATATTGAACAGTAAGATACCCCAACCTTCTATACTTCTCGAGCAGTAAAAGCCGGTTCCGCAACGGTGATATTGATAAGTACCAGTTCCAGATATCGATTGGAACCAAACAGGGGCGATGTGTCAAAATATTGATGATTCGGACGATTCATCCTGATTTAAACATCTTTCAAGAAATTGATACGACTCATGTGCCGTTGATCTCCTCAGGTCGATAAGTCCAAGCCTGGGGGAGAGGGTAGGAAAGAATGGGCGCAGAGAAGATAGCTTTTCACATGAACCATAGCCTGAGTTTTACGCCATCCGGATTGACTCCCGAGATCATCCACCATCACGCAGTTTGTAGTTCAATGTTTCATGCTGAAATACTTTTTGCAGCTATTAGTGGGGGTTCACAATTGAAATTTAGAAAACTTTAACAACCATTTTAAGGTGTTTACCATCATTTTTTTTTTTGAAGATGAAGAAGTTCTTCTGCTTCTCCAGCGACACCCCCAGAACTCCAAGTGGGCAAGTTTCTGAAATGTTGATGATAAAGTCCTTTGAAGGGGATTTGAAGTTTTGTAGAATCTAATTGTGAACCTCGCTATTGGCTTTGAGTCGACTGGTTTTGGTTTTGGCTCTGCCTTTAGTTTCTTATCAGAAACAAGTATCCAAGTCAGCGTCATGGAAACAATGTCATTGTCTGTCATATTTCGGATGCGCCCGGCTCGCTGCTGCGATGATCGGTAAGATCTAAGCAGAGGAAAGAAAAATTAAACTCGTCATTCAATAATGACCGATCCGAGAGCTGGGGGGGGGGGGGGGGGGGGGGGAGGGGGATGATCACGGGGGTTTGGGCAATGACATATCCTCCACATATGTACGATCTCCGAGACCTGGATATCCAGATTCACCAACACCCAACCCAGACCCCAATGCCTTGCCGTCCACCCAAGAAGGCCCGGAATACCTCCCCTCTCCCCAGTTTTGCCCCTTCCCCAACTCCAAACAATCGGCAACAGGTTGAAGAAAATGATCAAGAACAGGATGAAGTCCCACCAGATTCCGTCAATGAGGAAGAAAGTGGAAGCCAGGTTTTGAGGCCAATGACAGATCAAGAAGAACTAAGTAAGCCCTCACCTCAATTTTTCTGCTGCCCTATTCCACCCCACTGACTTTCCAACATCACAGTCCGAGCCCAAAAAATTGCCAAAACAGCCGTTAGTTTGAGTTACGCATCTTACCACGATCCGCAGCTATCCCAACAGCTTGATAAGAATGGTCGCCGAATGATTGCGTATCCGTGTAAGATGTGAGTATTCTCTTATTCTGAAAGCTTTGATCTGCCGATTAGCTCCGTACACTTCACTAAGACTTCTTTGGTTGCAATGAGACAGGTGAAGGGCTTCAAAGGAAAAAAAGGTGGGGAGGCCAAGTGGTTCTTTTACTCATGGGTCATACGTCTTCAGTGGCACAAGCAGACGCGATTGGTGGTGCCGCATACCCTGTTTGGAAAGGCCCACATCACCAGCCTGACCAGTCTTAGTATTGTTGCATTTCCATTGGTTAACTCCAATTGGCATATCTCTTGTATCTCTTATACCTCGACAGGTTTCTGGAAACACCAAGATGTTCATGCTGGGCCTCGGAAACCCCTCACAGAGCATAGAGCCAGTCAAAATCATGCTAATACTGGCCTGCTCAGTGCTGGCCACCAAAAACTTCCAACATATTTATCCTTACGGTTCCAGTCACCAATCCCCTATTGGTGATGGCTTCCCTGAATAGCAAGGGCGTAAAGAAGAGAGAGACTGGCCAGACTGGCCAGAAAACAAAAGTATATATGGAAATGTAGACACCAGGCTGGATCATCTTTGCTATAGGGAGATTCGAGGGCAGGATAGAAGCAAAATGGGGAAGGTTGATCACCATGACTTTGTCTCTAGGTACATGGACCTCTTCACTGCATATGCAAATATAAATTATCGCTGCTAGGAAATGCATCTATGTTGGTTATCGATTCTGGGTGTACAAAAAGATCGATATCGGTGGGAGCCCCGTCACTCATTTCAAACTTGAAGTGAAATTTGTCGGACGAATCATTTCGGACCTTCCAGCTCCCTCCTCTAACATGGTAAAAGTATAGAGCTTTTTCCTTTCCAGGTATCGGCAGATAACTGCTTGTACGAGCATTGACCAGGAAGACGTTGGATGTATTTGGGGCTATCACTTGGTTTGCCACCAGGGTGAGGACCAAGCTAAAAAGAGCATGATGGGATGGAAATTTCATCGTGATGTGATGTGATGCGATGTGGGAGACAATGGTCAATGATATTTTACTTCTTCTTTCTAGTTGATAAAAAAAAGAAACAAGCTGGTCAGTTGTTGTGAGGGAAATCTTGTCAGTTTGAATGTATGAGGTTTACTGACTGCCCGTATAATTGTGAGCCCCAGCTAGCTGCCTCAGCAATAAATTGGCTCAGTTGTTTCCCCAAAGGTGGCACTGACGTCGTATATGTTGAATTCTGGAAACTAGATATTAATGGGGATCCAGTGGAGGCGCTATGTCAAATCCGATGCTTTAAATAATTCATCCTGGTCTGAGAAGTACTGTTTTTTGGGGTATAACGACTTACTCCTATTGATCACAGATACCCTCTCAAGTCAAGAGGTGCAAGCTTGATCAAGAATGTGGGAGATATGGGGTGCAGAGAAGA
The DNA here is from genome assembly GCA_019395275.1 of Puccinia brachypodii. Lineage (NCBI taxonomy): Eukaryota > Fungi > Basidiomycota > Pucciniomycetes > Pucciniales > Pucciniaceae > Puccinia > Puccinia brachypodii. Next base: position 1,299 of record LUKR01000318.1, on the reverse strand, counting down.
TGGTTTCTTATATAAATGGTAGCCATCCCATCCGGTAAGAGCATCTGTACCGGTGAGTAAGTTAGCTCGAATTAAGGGACTTAACCACGAAATTCAAGCGTACCGGTTCAAGCTAACTCCGATCTAAGTTGCTTCGCAGCTAGGAGTCTGGCTAACCATAACCATGGTTAACCACCAAACTAAACTGCCAGCCGGTAGTTTAACCAAAACCGGTGCAGTTGAAATGCCTGAGCTAAGTTGTCTTGGCTAGTTTGATACTCACAGCATGATCCCCTGTCACACAGTGCATAGTTTGAAACTTAATCTTAACACAATCTTGCACTGGTGTGCTTGGTTTTTGGATTAACCTTTGACTTCTCATCAGAAACAAGTGTTGGTTTCAGTTTCATGAAGACAACACCATTCCTTATCACATTTGGGAAACCCGCCCCCCTATCATTGCTGTAATGATAACAAACATTTATGCTCAAGCAGTAATGACAAAGGGGAAAAAATGCTGGATGATGGCCAAACCACAACTTTGGGCAGTTGGATGGGGGGCGCCAAGCTGGGGGAAAAATTGTGTGTGATATTAAATGCTGTTGTGCATGGGAACAATTAATTATGTGGTGTGGCTTGAGTTGACAAGGCCAAATTTGCCACTCTACTATAAATGGTTTGGAATATTGGTATTTACCCTTACATTCACCAATTCTGGTTGAAACCTCAGCATCCTACTGTAGACCCCAGAATCATCCATCAGGGTTACCAAGGGGAAAAGTTTCAATATTACAGTTTTGCTCATTTGACAAGGCAAAGTGTGACGGTGGGGCACAAGCAAGCATAAAGTCCGGTCTATATCCATGCCTTATCTCTGTATTTTCTAAAATTTCAGGTTTTGGTACAAACCTAAAAAAATCCCTCATATAGTTGTTTATAAAAAAGGGTATAGATAACAGTCCAGATGAAGGCTGAACTCAGAACTGAACTCCTGAAACAGGTATGATTGACACCAAATTGAATATTCTAGGGTGGTGGGATTGAGTTCCGCCAATGCAATTGACCAGCACATTTTGATCTTGCTAGGCAGACATCATCATTGATCAAATCCGCCTTGGGAAACCTGAGTATCATCTGTACCTTGGCACAATACAAATTCTAAACTGAATGGCCCACATGAGCGCTGTGAGAACTCCTTGGGGACTGGCGGCAGTAATGTGAGGGGGAGATAACAGAATGATATTTCAAGGGTAAGATAAGCTAATGTTATGGGTGGTTTGAAAGACCTGCCCCTCTGTTGTACTACACAAGAATTCTGAC